>WSFP011285417.1:0-48713 GCA_009831015.1 Picea engelmannii | reverse complement strand
GTGCTACAAACAATACCCCAGCTCCTGCTCCTTCCCACGATGAAGCACCATCAAAATATATCTTCCAAACTCCTACACTATTTTCATTTTTATTTGTTTTTTCTATTTTTTGTTTTTCTTCTTCTGTACAATTTTCTTCTATACATTCATCTAAACTATCATCAAGTGATAATATACAATTCCCTAAATCTTGATCAGCAACATATACTGGATAGTTATTTGGGTTTTGTGGGTCACTTACAGTATATGCCAATCTTGTCTCTCTATACATACAGGTGAATTGTCCGTCAAAGATCGGGTTCGTGGCATAATTCATATCCAGTTGCAGTGATACTCCAATTTTAGCACCCCAAGACCTAGACAACAACATTTCATACTTTGTAGGAACATCAACAACAACTACATCCATGAGAATACTTTTCATAGGGATCTGTGCAAGATTAACTACTAAATCTTTAATCATGTCGAGGCACTTAAATTTTCTTGAATCGAAGGAATACAAGTCTCGGTAGGGTATAGTAACCTCGAGGCCCAGTTTTTCCATAATGGATTTGGGCATTAAGTTGTGTGAGGCTCTAAAATTCAACATACAGTTATGTAGCAAGTGATCATGCACAGTCAACGTGATATAAAAAGGAGCGACAGGGTCTTTGGCATTTTCGATATGCAGACCAAACATTATAGTAGGATTATAATATTCCAAATTAATAGAATCTGCATGACTTTCAGTATCCGAGAAATTAATCATCTTGGCGATTTTTTTCTGTACATCGGCTCTTTTTCCATTTCAACAAGAGGTACCGAAATTTTAATTTTATTGATTTCGCTCTCTAGATTGAAACTTCCAATAATCGTTTCATCTTCCCTGGATGGTATCTTTGTGTATCTTTTTTCTTTCTTATTGGTTTGTGTTGCCTTTGTTTCGTCCATCTTCGTATTGGTATCTTGTGTCTCAACTGTCTTTGTTTTGGCAATTAGCTTTTCAATGGATGGTTGACATGTCTCATTATCTTTACTTCTCGACAAAATTTTCTTCGGTGGATCAGTTGTAAATTTTTTTATCTCTAGGCCTTAGATTATATTTTTTTTAGAGATCAACCATTATAGAGTCGGTGATTCCTTGATAATTGGAGTCCCCCATTTTATGTATACTTAGCTCGTCTCCAAACAGTGGTTATTGGTCTAAATACCTTTCGTAATCATGTCGGGTCAAGTGAGGTTCTTGGTCATTATCACTGAGGTCGCCTATATCTTCATCAAATCCCTCAAAATCGTGTGCATCATCTCTTTGTATAAAGTTTTTTGTTTTTAAGGGAGCTTTGATTTTCTGATCCTCATTTTTTACCGGCCTCTACTGGATTTGTGGATTTGGTTTCCTTTTGAAGTCTCTCCTAGCAAAAGGATCAGGCTTAGCCTGGTCTAATTCCATTCTGGATATCTTGTTTGACAATTCTTTTATTATTTCGGCCATATCATCCATTGTTTCCTCAGCAGACTTCCCAGATCCGAAAGTTCCATCTTGCTCCCAGAAGCACTTAGTGTTTTTGTTTCTTGTTTCGACCTTCGCTTTCAGTTTACCAGATGCCATCATGTTTGACTCAATTTCAATGGCGTCATCTTTCATTCAGGTGAGATCAACAGATCTCCTTTCTCTCAAAAGTAGGGCAAAGTCTGGCTCGAAATCTCCTGCGAAAGTTACTTTAGCTACAGGCTATGAGGGTTTAACTTCTGTCGGAATTTTGTGATAAATTTTATTAAATATTTGAATGAAATCTAAGTCTGACTCTGAATTCTTTTTTCTCAAAGCCCCAAATTCTATCAGGTAATACAAGTGATCTTTTCTCTCTCCACACTGCCTCAAGAAGGCGGTTTCCAGTGCATTGTAAGATGTTATAGATCCCACTGGAAGCCCTTGAAACCAAAGTCCTACTTGGCCTTCAAAGTTTTGCACCAAAAGTATCAAATAAACATCCTTATGCTCAATGTCGAGGATATCAATGAATTGGTCGAAAAAGTTTATGTGTTATGTTGTCGTTAAATCTCCCTCTCCTGTGAACTTTGGTAAATTCTTCATGTAATTTTCAAGTAGTTCATGAAGGACAGGGGGAAGGGCCAGAGGAGCATATCTGGCATATACTTTGGCAAATATCCTGGGAGGGGGTGGTGGTGTCCCTTGGCCGCCTCCTCCTCCGGCACCACCTCCGATGCCACCTCCTCCAATTGCAGCCATTTGAATGTGAGGGGATGAAATTTGAGAGATGAAAAGGGGGGTTTTGTAAACTTGTAGTGGCCCTTTGGCTAATTTAGAATGAGGAGAATGAAGTTCTGGAGACAGATCAGTAGGAGACAAAAAGTATGAAAAAGGGGAAAAAGGGAAACAAGGGTTGGGTTCTTCGAACTTACAAGATATATAGACAGGAGAACCAACAAGAGTTGAATCAGGATATGTGATATACTTCTCAAAGTTTCATGGAATAGAAACCTTTACTTCAGGGATCCATGAAATAAAAGTGGGTATCAAAATGGGTCCTTTACCTTTATTAGTAGAGGGGGATTCGAAATGATCTCGGCTTTTATCTCAAGTAAAAGAGGTTCGGGGTTTATAACTTCAGTTTCAGGTTTATTAGTTGATGTATCTCTGAAGTGGCTTTGTGGGTAACCCTCTTGTGAGGTTGATTGTTCAATTGGAACCTTAGCATTAGTTTTCACAGCTTTGGGTTGGTAAAACTTACCTGTGGATGCGACAGCTTGCTTGGGGTTTCCCCTTGGTCTTAAAAGTTTTTCGGGATCGGTTACAGGAGTAGTATGTTGTTCGTCAGCGTTCTTCTGGGTATTCTTTCTACAGAATGCTAGCTTATATATTTTGGATTCACCAAGTGAAATATAAATCCTTAATACATTATTCAATCTTTGTTCACTATTAAAGGCATAATATTACCTCGTCGTTCTTCCCAGGGAAAAATAACTTCGTATCTCCATCCTTGGCAATGGCACCAAAAAGATGTTGTTCATGAGATTACACTTAAGGCTTAGAAGCATAATGTCAAGGCATCATAAATATAAAGGTTGATTTTAAGAAGTTCTTTTTATTTCGATAATTATATAATATTTAATTCTCCAAATGGAAATAAAAATAGAACAGTACAGAGGCCGTAATTGTCGTCTGAGTCGATTAATGAAATTAGGTGAGGTGAGAGAAACTTACAAAACTGTTAAACAAAAAAAGGCATCAATGCAGAGATGAATCTTATCATGTTCACAGTAGAAGAAAATAAAGCATGCACTCTTGAAAGGATATAAGATTTAGTTATCCAAGTAGCTTATAGGTATTGTATTTACTGACAGCAAATACAGTGCAAAAAATGTTTTCTTAACGAACAGTCAGTTTGGTGTGATTACAGTAGCTGTGTTACTAAATTGTAAACACTCATTTATCAAAGAGACATTTAAATAAACAAGAAATATGGAGTACAAAGGGGAAATATGACTCAGACTGCACAAAGATTGGAATCTTTGTCTGCGCTTGTATTAATTCTCACAAAGGAGATTTTCTCTTAATTACATTCGGCAAGAAGCAACACTTTGTTCAATCTTTGAAACATGTATTTATACAAAATGTTCGCAACCCTAAGCGGTTGGAATTCTCCTTATTTCTAAAATAGTAAAATTACAAAATGTAAAATCTGAAACGCTTCACTTGCATCTCCCTTGTCGCTTCCCTATGCTGGCGAAGGAGTTTTTTCTTTCTTGTTCTCTGGCTTAGAAACAACTGGTCTTCTAATCATGATCTATACAAACGATGTGTACAGGTTATCTCATTCGTCCCCGAAAGTGCTTCATTTTCCCTGCTCAACACATTTGACACACATGCCCACGAATTGTACCACCAATATGGACAGATTTGTTAATTCGTTTTCCTCAAACATATATAATTTATTTTCTAAGTGAGGTAGTCTACCTTCCATTCTTATGTCTTCTGAAACTATAGATTGTATCTACAGACTGGCCTTCACTAGCCACCTATCTATCTGAGTAATATCAATATGTTTTAATTACAAGATTTGAGCCCGAGCTTCTTCCATGTTTTTCTTGATGTTAAGTTGATGCTTTTCTATATCAACTTGTCCCAAGACTTCAGAGATATTATCTTTTATGAGGCCTAATGACTCTTTTTCAAGTGAATGAAAATTTTCTTCACGATCCTTTTTCACTTCCTTAGCCATCCTTTTACTTTCCGCTATGTTAGTCTCCCAAGTCTTCAGTATAATATTGCCCCTGGTTTGTTTCGAGGGAGACAATATGAAGACCATAGATACTCCTTCTCTTTCCGATGCCACAAGGGCTTCTTGGAAAGTGGCCCGAGCAACAGTAGTCTCTCTTTCCTTTAAACAAATGTTATTTAAGGATTGGTCAACCACCCGAAAATGGTTTTGGATAGCTTCTAGGCGAGGTGTCAGAAAGGACATATATGTTCTGGCTCGAACTTTCACCGGGCGCTTTAGTTTCTTTTCGTGGAGCCATGGTATCAGGCCACAAAACTCTGTTATCTATCACAGGGAATGCGCAAAATTATTTATCTTGAAAACTTGCTGCTCAGTAAAGCCACACAATGAAATTCAAATTCAATACCCTTTTCCTTTAATTGCATCGATTAACCAATACATCTACTAACGAAACATTGACTTTCCTTAATGAATAAGATTTAGGCAATGGTCCAGGATCTCATTTGGAATTATTGTTGTAAATCAATTATTAATGTCATTAATTTTCTAAAAAAGCACAAATGAAATTTGGATTTACCCGAGTCATTATTCAACGAAGGATTAATCACGTGATAATCATCATTAATGCATCAGTTAATCACACTTATCGTTAAGTAAATTTCAAAGTTTCGGATCTCAGGATATCCTATAACATTTCAAGGTATGACTTTTGAAACGCGAAATCGCGATGTGATTAGTTAATTTTAATCATGTTTAACCCTTTTAAATAATTCTGATTAACCTAAGACAGTTCCACGATTTCAGATATCAGGACTTTGATAGTCGCTCGAGGCAAGATCCCCGAAACGCGAGATCACGATATGATTAATTAACCATTAATCATTTTTAATTCTTAATTAATATGGTTTAAATCCTAAGACAGTTTCACAATTTCGGATATCGAGACTTTGAAGTTGCTACATGTTGAAATGCTTGCACCATGAAACTCTGAAGCTCGACATTGCGAATGTAGTCTTTAGTGATTTGAATTTTTAATGAACATGCAGCTCCATAACTTTTAAGAGATTAGGGTCGTTTGATTTAAAGGAAGACTTCATCAACGGTGAGAATCAAGCACACGTTGTTTTTATTTAAATGAGAATGAAAACTATTTAAAGTCTAAAGTTTATAAAAATATATGTGTTCCAACAAGTGCTATGACTTGAAGATCCCAACAATGATATCCACATCCAACTCATAGTCAAAGAAAATTTTATGTAGTTAAAAATAAGAGATATAGAAAAACAAGAGTTTCATAAATCTTTTCTGGAACTATAATAATCCATTCACAGTATAATAAAAGAATAGTCTAATCATCATACAAGATTATCTTTTTCTTTGACTACCAATTTAAAACCTTAACATAAATATTAGATATAAAGAAGAATGATAAGCTATAAGTTGTTTAGAAAAAAATCATAAAAACCTATTCAACTGTAAGTCCAAATACATCAATTGTTATCAATCATAAAAATAATCTCAATAACAGTAATACATCTTTATATAATATACAATCACTTGACAAATAAATAGAGTTATAAAACAAAATTCACATAAAATCTAAGTATAGGAATTTATAATATAAAAAAAAAATGCAATTACACAAACTTCACTTTACTCAAATAAATTTTCCAAAAGACTGAGTCTTCAAATTTAAATTCAAACTGATAAGAGTAACAATTTTGAATCTTCGGTTTACAACCCCAAAGAAAACAAGTGTTTGATTCAAGCCTAATAATAATACCAAATCATTTCTATATCCATTGATTCCCCTGTTCAAGAAAGAATTTCGATCTCCTAGCGAGAGAAATATGTTCCTATAGCATAAAAATTCCCCCTTTCATTGAACTGCGAACTCATGCTTTTATAAGTGAACTTGTGACTTCTTCTCAACTTATTTCTCATCATCATTCGAAAGTTAATTTGGTATAAACAATAAAATTGATAAACATTTAATTCATATTCTTGTTATATTGTCCACATAGGATGGTCCCATGAGAATTGATATTTACATTCATCAATTAAATCAACGCATGCCAAATCATCATTTTAGTGGAGTAACTAAAATGTCTTTATAGGTTTTATAGACTTTACTTTAAAAAGGGATATACAAAGGATATACTTAAAAAGAAAGTGAGATGAAAAAAGGGGAGGAATCAATGTGATAAACCATACCAGGTAGTCATCAACCATTAAAGAATGTAATTCAAAATAAAAGAAAATAAATTCAAACATTAATTAATAAAACCATTATATATAGGTCAAACAATATGAATGTAATTCAAAATAAAAGAAAATAAATTCAAACATTAATTAATAAAACCATTATATACAGGGTCAAACAATATGGCGTCAAAAATTCTAAGGTTATTGATCAAAAGAATTACTTTAATGAAGCATTGTCGAACAATCATCATTAATCCTTATACAAGGTCTTCCTTAGATATGGTAAGTTTTATGAGAAAGAAATAACCTTTGTAGTTTTATTGTTGATGGAGTGAGTCGATGAACTGAAAAAACTATTTTGAGTAAACCACCGTAGTGTCTTGAAATATTTCTTATGCATCAAGATGGTTTTTCTATGCATATATGCCAAAGAAAACACTTAAATAAAGACTAACATTATGATTAATCATTCAAGTGAAGTGAAGTGATGAAGATTGCACAATAGCATCAATGATGAAATTTTTGCTACCACAATAAATCATTAATCCCACCATGGAGTATTCTAGTAGTTGATACCACTCCAACATTCTTAATGATGACCCAAAACATATATTTTAGTAAAAACCATGAGTAATAAAACTGCTAGCTAATAGTTTGTCCATTAACATTTTTCTCAATTTCAATAAGTTTAATAAGCATCGTCATTTCGAGAGAAGAATAATCAAATTTGTTAACGAGCAAAATAGTAGAAAAATCATTTATTGCATGAAAGTAAGAGATTCGTAAAAAATGATGCTTTCGTTATAATAAAAAATCATCAACTCATTTCCAAACTTTAACTTACATTATTTTAATATGACTTACATTATTTTAATATGTGGATTAAAAATTTTAAGATTTATCTTTTAGTTGAATTGTTTTAATCTGCCAAAAATCCAATTTCACTCATTTATACACTAAAAACCAAATCGTGTTGCAAGTGTTGGAACATTATGATAATCCACTTTTAAACCAATCAGAGGTATGCAATGACTTAGTGTAAGTATAAATGAGCATGTAGGAAATATTGAATGATAAAAAATAAAATAGACTCAAATGGCATAACCATTATGAGTGTGAGAAAAATGTGATGAAATAGAAAGTTTTTTTCACGCAACAATCTCACCATTGAAATAATAATCATTAAGCTATATGCATGCATGTAATTTCAATAATGATGTCATTCCAATAGCATCACATCACCAAGTCATCATCCCATCAAAGATAAACCAAAAATAATTGATGATAAGAAGCACTCAAAACCAAACAACCAAGAAAGGAAAATTGTCAAACCATCCCTTCAAATCAAGCAAAACCAAAATCAAATACAAGAAAAGGAAATAATTTCCAAAATTTAATGGGGGGCATGTAAAATTCCCCAACCCAACTGAGGTCCATATCCTTAGCCCCAATTTGGGCTATGCCACACCAAAATTTCAACTCGAATACCAATTTAATTCACTAAAACACTATGCAAATGCACATAATCATGTGGAGTAACAACAAATATATGCATGCAGCATATACAAGAAAAACCCATAAAATAAATAGAAAATTAAGCACACAATTATTAAAACAAGCACACAAAATACACTTATATTATATAAAATATCACCAACTATGTGCAGACCTCAAACTTTCCTCCTAGCCTTAGGCTATGTTGCTCATAACTCTCAGCAGCAGGTCATCCTCGAGTTGGGGATAAAACTCCACCAGGGCAAAGGAATCCTAAGCCAAGCTAAGGTCTGTCAACAACCAAAATACATAGACTAATGTTCCAACTCTAGCAGACATCCTATGGTATCTCATTCCCCACATGCTTATCCCACCCTAGGAAGTGTGCCCCTTCTCTGCTCAACAATCCTTTGATTGCCCCACTTCCCTTCTAGGGCTTCAGCAACAAGCCAAAAAGGAAGTCGCAGAGCCCTATAGTTGTAGCTTGGCATATTGGGAAAATAATTCCCAGTATTTCTCTCACCTGGAGAGAATGCTAATGGGCCTGATAACTTGCCTCTTCCACTCAAAATACTTAGGTTGTTGGTTGAAACAACTCCAAATCTTTATAGTGCAAGTATGATTGATGAATGCATAATGGTATGGATGGTAGAGGAGAATAATGAGTTAATGATGATAGAATGATGGAAAATATACTAAATTCCCAATTGTGTGTATGTATGTTCCCAAATTGACACTTGTCATGTTTGGAACTGCCTTGGGCCCACTTTCCCCCACTTGGGTGACACGTTCCTCATCCTTAGGAACTTTATGAACTTAGGATGAATGAATATCTCATACTTTATACTTTATATTTTGAGGAATATTAATGTAATATTCCTTTGGGCTTAATCCCCCTTGGCTTAGCCCCTCATCATATACTCTTAGCCCCCCTTTCCATTTCTAGTGGATTTTATCCCCTCATACTCTTTTGTCTGGTTGGTCTGCAGTAGTGATGTATTTTCATTAATATCGAAGTGTGATTACATTTACAAAGATAGTATCACTAGCCTTTTAGAATCCAAGCTCTCCAACCTAACAACCACACAAGCTCTCTACCTCAAAACATATATACAAAGGCTCTCTGGCCCAAAAATATCCTGGCTCAATGGCCTATATGTACATTTACAATTACAATTGGTGTTCATCCTAGGGGTATTGCATTCCCTACCCCCTTATTTATGCATTGTCCTCAATGCATTATATACACATCTACCATCAAAAACTTCAAAAGTCATCAAAATGATGCGGGTACTCTACTGACATAGCAACTTTGTGCTCCCAAGTTGCATCCTAGGAACCGTACCAAGTCCATTGGACCTTTACTATCCCTACGGATCGATTTTGGAGTTGCTTGATCTTTCGGTCCAAGATGAAAATCAGTTGCTCTTGAAAGTTTCCTTCTTGCTCCACCTGAATCACATTCCAATCAATGACATGATTAGCATCAGGTACATAGTTTTTAAGAAAAGAAACGTGGAATGCATTATGAATACACATGGATGCAGGCAGTGCAAGCATGTATGCAACAAGACCAATCCGTTCTAGGATTTCGAAAGGTCCACAATATCTCACTGCAAGTTTTGAAAAGTTTCCCAACTTCAAGGAACTCCTCTTAGCCTTCACTTTCAAGAACACAATGTCACCCACTTCAAACTCTGTGTGAGTGTTGCCCTTATCTGCGTATATTTTCTTCATGTCTTGGGAAGCCTTTAAATTCTACTTAATCTTCACCATATGTTCTTCCATTTCCCTGAGTAACCCTGGTCCAACCATTTCTCTGTCTATTGGGTTGTCCCAACTCATTGGCATGTTGCACTTTCTTCCATAGATTGCCTCAAATGGGCTAATCTTTAAAGATGCTTGATACCCATTGTTATAAACAAACTCAATCAAATGCAAATAATATTCCCATTTCGATGGTTTATCCATCACATACATTCTCATCATATCCTCAATCACCTTATTTACCCTCTTGGTTTTCCCATTAGACTATGGATGATAGGCTATGCTAAAGTTCATATTTTTCCAGGATCCTTTGAATAATCTTTTCTGAAAATTTGATGTAAATTTGGGATCTCTTTCAAACACAATTGTCTTAGGCACAACATGTAACCTGGAAATTTCTATCATACAAATATCTGAAATATTGGCTACCTTGTGAGTGAGCTTTACTGGAATAAAACGAACAACCTTAGTAAGTGTATCCACCACCACCATGATGGAATCATGTTGCTTGGTTTTTATAGGAATCTTAGTGATTAAACACATTGTTACAACTTCTCATTTCCACTCAGGAATGGGTAATGGTTGTAGCAATCTAGTTGGGTGTATGTGCTCAATCTTGACCTTTTGGCATTCCGAACATCTGGCAATAAAATCACCTATTTCTTCATACCTAACCAAAAATATTGACTTTTGACAGCAGCAATTTTTTTCTGGTAGCATGGGTTCCTAGCATAAGGCACATTATGCATTTCTTTTAACATGATGTTCTTCACTTCCTATGAATTAGGCACATAAATTATTCCTTTGTACAAGAGAATTACATTCTCCTTTATCTTATAATTTTCATTTTTTTGTTGTAAATTACCTTGTTGTAGTTTTGCCTTTATCTCCATATAATGTTGATCTGATTTTCTAGCTTCTAAAATTATATCTTTCAAATTTGATTTATACATGTTAATGGATGTAGCATGCATCTCATGCACTCTCATGTTGAGTGCATTATCCACCTTATTCTCTTTACCTTTGATATGATTTATATCAAAATCATAGTCACTAAGGAATTCCAACCATCTTCTTTGTCTAGCATTTAAAGTTGATTTTCCAAACAAATATTTCAGACCACTATGGTCTATCCTCAACTCAAATCTCTTCCCCATGAGGTAGTGCCTCCACATCTTCAAGGCATGCACTATGGCTACCAATTCTAAATCATGGGTAGAATAGTGTCTTTCATGTTCTTTTAATTTTCTTGATTTGTAACACATCACATACCCATTATGACTAAGGACTCCTCCAATTCCTTCCTTGCATGCATCAGTGCATACAACAAAATATTCATTAGGATCAATAATTCTCAAAATTGGTGCACTTGTCAACAATCTCTTCAAGTGTTTGAAGCCTCATTCACAATCACAAGTCCACTCAAATCTCACACCCTTCTTTTGAAAATATGTGATTGGGTGTGAAATCTTTGAAAATCCTTCAATAAATCTTTTGTAGGACCCTTCAAGCCCCATTAATGATCTCACCTCTGAGACATTCTTTGGTAATGGCCATCCCTCAATGGATCTTATCTTTTCTGGATCCACTACTATCCCCTCCTATGATATGATATGGCCCAAAAAATGGATATACACATGTACCATCAAAAAATTCAAAAGTCATCGAAAGGATGCATTATATACACATGGCACTCCTTTCCAACAAGCAATAGAAAATCCAAAAGATTATTGGGCATCGTGCACTCAGATGTGGGTGGACCGATGTCAGCAACTTCACTAAGTGGGTATATATATTATGTGTTTTTTATTGATGATTACTCACATAAAAGTTGGATCTATTTGTTGAAGGCAAATAATGAAGTGTTTGGCAAATTCAAAGAATTTAAGGCATTGGTAGAAAACCCAACAGAGTGGAATATAAAGACCTTGTGATAAGATAATGGAGGATAATTCACTTTAGAGAAATTCAAATAATATTGCAAGGAAGTTGGGATTAAGATGGAGATTTGTACTCCCTACTATCCTCAATAGAATGGAGTACCACAAAGGAAGAATCAGACAATCATGGAAGTAGTGAAGGCTATGATCCATGATAAATATCTACCTATGCATTTGTGGCCATAAGTAGAAAAGACTGCAATGTATGTGCATAACAGAAGTCCCCAAGAAGTACTTGAAAACAAGACACCAGAGGAGATGTTTTCAGGAGAGAAGTCAGAAGTCAGCCATCTAAGGATATTTGTATGCCCCATATTTGTGTATGTCCCCTAGGAAAAATGGACAAAATTGAATCCATCCAGAAAGAATGGAATATTTTTTTGTTACAGTGACACATCGAAGGAATACAGGATTATATATTCTTGGTCACCGAAAAGTTGAGATTAGCCGATATGATACATTCGATGAGAGTGCATCTTTCAGCAAATCAAAATAGGGTTGTGCAAAAGAGGTTCATGAGGAGTAAAATGAAGTTACTAGAGTTCCATAGGAAGAAGCAGTTGAACCAGAGGAATTCATTCATGATGATAATGACATGGAAGAGCCTCATAGGATAGCAAATATTCCTTCTTGCAAGAGAAGACCATATTGGACATAGGAGCTCATCAGAGATGCAGAAAGATATGGTGCCCCAGAAAATTATCTCAGGGAAAGTAAGGAGTTGAAACTGTATTCCAGCTATGTGGCATGTTTGTGTGATATCATGGATGCAGAATCGTCCAGTTATGAAGAGGTTGCAGAAAAGAGGGTATGGAAGGATTCCATGGGGGAGGAATATCAATCCATAGTAAAGAATGATGTATGGGATGTGGTCCCCATACCAAAGGAGAAATCAGTAGTAAGTTCTAAATGGATATACAAAATGAAACATATAGTTGATGGTAGTATTGAAAAGTATAAGGCTATATTTGTGGCTCAATGATTCTCTTAGAAGGAGGGCATTGACTATGAGGAAACATTTTCTCTCATGACGAGATATATATGTTGGATTACTGAGAGGGGGGGTGAATCAGTAATAGAGCAATGCAATCCTTTTTAACCACAATATGCAAGTGTTATATCAATGTATAATTATCATCCAATAGTTGCAGAGTAAATAAACAATGAACAAATGAGCAATCATACACATACACAGTACACAAATGTTTTTACGTGGAAACCTAAAGAAGGAGAAAACCGCTAAATGATTTTTCTTATATGTCTTCAAGAATTACATTCATTGGAAGCACCAACTTCCTTTTTTTTCCAGCTGCAACTGGAAGGAGGCTCCAACCCCCTAGTTTCTCAAGCTACAACCTAAGGGAAGCTCCAAATCTCTGATGCAAGAGCATCGTAAGCAAGCCAGAAAAGCAAGCACAAAAGTGAAAGGACAACGAGAAATGCACCAGCGCGTATTTTGAAGATATTTTGAATTTGAAAGGATGAATCATTAATGTAATATCTAGAAGGGATATGTTTGCATTTATGTTTTGGATATTGTAACACAGATCTGGAGTGTTTTCTCTCATATGTTGGTTGGAGGCATTTATTGTAATAAATGTAAAGTAGATGTAGGCTTTTATTTTCGATTAGATAGCTAGAATTTGTAGGAGGGAAAACTCTAAAAATATCCCTCATAGGTATTGTAATGTATTCATTATTATCAAGAGGAAGAGTAGAAGCTTAGAAGTAAGAAGAATAGGAGAGAAGAGAAGAGTAGATTATAGAGGATTGTATAAGAAGATAGCTAATGTTGTAGAACCCATGTACAAAGGCACTTGAGTTAATATAAGAATGATTTGACTCAATTTCATGGCATTGTGATGAATAGTGTTTGCATCTATTGAATGGTATGTTTACAGTTTGCTTATATGCTATGTTATGCATTTGTTTCAATGTTGTGTGTGTATGTATGATTCCATGTTGAAAGTATGAAGTCTGTGAGAGGGAGAGTATGAGTTTCAATTGTTTCTCATCCTGAGAATTTCTACAAGGAGTGCAACGAAGGTCCGCAAGTAGTGCGTTGACAAAATTCTAAGTTTCACCTCAAAAAAGATCAGGAGAGATATCATTGTTCTCATACCAGCAGAAGTGTAAGTGTAGAATAGAGTCGTGCAAGGTGTGCACAGGTGAGTTGAATTCTTAGAATTTTCCAACCTAGGGAGTGGTTGAAGAGATACTGTCGTAGGGAGTGCGTAGAGTTGGAGAGTTCAGATAATTAGAGATTATCATGAAGCCGCAAGGAGTGTGGGAAGAATCCCTTGAATTCCTTGATTTTGCAGCAGGAACCAAGCTCAGAAGGGATAGAGGCATTGAATCGTTCGAAGGGAAGACAAGGGTTGAAGTCACCTAGTAGAAATCAAGCTCATAAAAGGAGGCATTGAGTTATTTGGATAGTAGTATCAAGAACTCGAAAGGATGGTTGAAATTCTCAGAAGGAGAACTATTGATTCGCCGCAAACCATTAGATCCAGTGGGTCAGTGGGGAAGTTAAGGTTGAGTTTCTTCCAACACTCATAACCTCAAGAGGAATAATCATCATTAGATATGTATCAACGGGAGTCGTTGATCTTGTGATTTTGTATTTTGGCACCTCGGGAGTCGGAGTGTGGAGAAAGTCGTGACTTGGAGATCTCGTAAGTTGCGAAATCCAGATACGTGAAATTTTGACATAATCTAGACCGTCAGATCGTGGGAAGCTCAGGGTTGTCTATCTGAGGAGAATAAGTCGTGATTTCGGAATTCGGAAATGGATAATAGGTTGCATCGTGAGATCATGAGCTGCAAATTCCCGATGCACTCGGAGGTGGACCCCGAGATGTGACTAAGGTTGCATGGTTGAAGCATAAGGGGGGAGCTAGTTAAAGATCTGTTATCCCATTTCGGGGTTTTGGGAGTCAAAGGAGTCAGAGGATCTACAAACAGGAATTGCAAAGTCGCAAAGCCTGAAACACCTTTTTGGGTTAGGGTTGTGGTCACATCGGTTGGTCATGTGGGGTGGAGGTTCGTGCCTTGTGCTTGTTCACGCAAGCGTAAACCCTAGAAGGACCTATGGTTATATGTGTGAAGGTTCCTGTGGGAACTAAAGAGCCATTCCAACTTAAGGGAATAGAGCGATCTAAGACCGAGAGGTCACACAAAACTTGTTGAGGTAGGGGTGTTGCATCAGGTGGTATCAGAGCATAGATTAAAATCATTTTTTTCTATGAAGGGAGACAAAGGACAGTTGTGATTTAAATTTTGCGTGGAATAGATTTAAATAATTCTTCCAAGAAGATTTCAAGATAGACCTATGCCCAATCTAGCCATGGAAAGGGAAATGTGAGAACTTCGTGCTTGATTGGATGCTATGGAGACAGCACAGAGACGAATAGTCGATAGTGGAGATGTCAGTGAGGCTAAAAGAGAAAATGAGGTTGGAGCCAAAGAAGAAGTTGTAGTCGAAGATGTTGCAGAGGAACGTCTATTCAAAGTTGTTGCAAGAATAGGGGCCATAGAAAAAATGGACATCCCAATGTATGAAGGAAACCTAGACGTTGAGGAGCTGCTAGATTGGTTTAGAGCTCTGGATAAATACTCCGACTATGAGGATATCGAAGAAGATAAGAAAGTTAAACATGTTGTCACTAGACTAAAAGGGCATGTAGCACTGTGGTGGGATGAACTGCATGCTTACAGGCATTACAAAGGCAAGAAAAGAATCAAAAGCTAGGATAGGATGGTAGAAAAGATGAAAGACAAGTTTATACCCAGAGATTACCAAATTAAGTTGTTTCGAAGAATGTAGAATTTGAGACAGAAGGGGATGACAGTGAAGGAATACATTGAGGAGTTTTACAGACTCAACATCAAAGCAAGTCGTCATGAGAGTGATGATGAAAAATTCACTAGATACATGAATGGCTTGAGATATGAAATTCAAGATGAGATGAGCATGGTGACGATCAGAAATGTGGAAGATGCTTATCAAATTTCTTCAAAGGCTGAAGTAAAGTTGGCCCAAAATCAAGGTCAAAGGGGCAGAGGTAGAAGTCAGAGTAGAGATAAAGCAATTGCCCAGGACAGAGTAAAGAAGCCCAAGGATGAAGAAAAGAAACCTCATAACCACCCAGAAAGGGGAGGAAGTTCACAAGGAGGACAATATGCCAATAGGAACACTTTTCCTCAAGCAAGAGGAAGAGGAAGAGACAGAGGTGGTGAAATAAAGTGTTTTGTCTGTGGAAAGATAGGACACAAATATTTTGAATGTCCTGATAGAAAAAGAGATTGAGGAGGAGAAGCTCACATTTCAGAAGCGTACAGGAGAAATGTTGAGGCAAAATATGCAGAAGGTGGAAGATCCTTAATGATGCGAAAAATTCTCTTGAAGCCAGAGAAGGAGATAGAGAATCCAGTCCAAAGGAACAGTTTGCTCAGAACTTCTTGCAAGACCAAGGATAGGGTATGCAAGGTGATAGTGGATAGTGGAATTACAGATAATCTAGTATCCACAAAAATTGTGGAGAATCTGGAATTTGAGATAGTTGCACATCCGAGCCCATACAAGGTCTCGTGGTTGAAAAAAGGACATCAGGTAACAGTCACTAAACAATGTTTAGTTGAATTTAATATAGGGGGTTATAGAGATGAGATCTTATGTGATGTTATTCTCATGGATGTCTATCATCTTTTGTTGGGAAGATCGTGGAAATATGAATGAAATGTTTTTCATGATGGGAGAAAGAACACATACACCTTGGAGAAGAATGGTAGGACGCATATGTTGCTACCAATTGAAGACAAGAAGGTGAAAGGAGAAACATGCAACACTATACTTCTCATGAGTGGGAAGGAACTTCTGGATGAAGTCAAGAAGGATGAAGAAATGAAGTTTGTTGTGGTAAGAAAACCTAGAGTCATCTTGACCAGTAACTCGATAGATGATCTACCTGAGGAAATTCAGGAAATGTTGGAGAATTTCGTTGATATAGTGGTGGATGATTTACCTTGTTCATTTCCACCCATAAAAAGTATAATCCATCACATTGAACTTATACCGGGAGTGAGTTTTCCAAACAAAGCAGCATACATATTGACACCGCAGGAGAATGAAGAGGTTAAGAAGCAAGTTCAAGCTTTGATGGACAAAGAGTTGATTAGGGAAATATTGAGTCCATGCGTTGTTCCAACAATGTTAAGTCCAAACAAAGATGGTGTATGGAGAATGTCTACAGACTCGAGAGATATAAACAAAATCACCATCAGTTATAGATTTCCTTTACCAAGGATGGATGACTTGATGGATTGCTTGAGCGGAGCAAAGTATTTTTCAAAAATTGATTGGAAAAGTGGATATCATCAAATTAGGATGAGGGAAGGTGACGAATGGAAGACAACATTCAAGACAAATGAAGGGTTGTATGAATGGCTTGTCATGCCATTTGGTTTGACAAATGCACCAAGTAATTTTATGAGATTGATGAACGAATTCTTGAAAGATTTTATTGGAAAATTTGTAATTGTGTATCTTGATGATATATTGATCTTTAGTAAGACTGAGAAAGAACATTTGAGACATTTAACTCTAGTGATGAGGAGGTTGCAGCAAGAGAAGTTGTTGATAAATCTGAAGAAGTCATCTTTCATGAAGAAAGATATTTTTTATTTGGGGTTCTTGATCTCTTTGGATGAGTTGCCTGAGAAGGTAAAAGTGATCAAAGAATCGTCGTCGCCAAGGAATATCTTTGAAGTCATAAGCTTCCATGGATTAGCCAATTTTTACAAGAAGTTCATCAAAAAATTTAGTGGGATTAGTGCACCAATGATGGACACAGTCAAGAAAAGACATAAATCTTTTCATTGGAAAGAGGAAACAGAGAAAAGTTTCAAGTTGTTAAAGGAGAAGATAATTGGACAACGAGTTTTGGTTTTTCCAGATTTTAGTAAAACATTTCAAGTGAGATGTGACGCAAGTGGATTTGCGATTGGAGCAATCTTAAGTCAATACAATAGACCATTTTCATACTTCAGTGAGAAGATGGATGATGCCAAGATGAAATATTCCACATATAATAAAGAGTTTTATGAAATCATACAAGCATTGAAGAAATGGAGGCATTACTTGGTTTTGAAAGAGGTCGTTTTGTATAGCGACAACCATGATTTACAATTCATAACCAGACAAGAAAAATTGAACCAAAAACATGAAAAATGGGTTGAATTTATGCAGAACTTTACTTTTTTTATAAATCGCATTTATGGAACTGCTAACAAGGTTGTTGATGCATTGAGCAAGAAATGTTTGATTCTGCAGGATTTTCATGTGAAGACCTTAGGTTTTGATAGCCTTAAGGATATGTACAAGGATAATTCAGATTTCAAGGATGCTTATGAAGCATGTGAGAATCATGTTCTTAGAGACATAAGCCAATGGATTGAATACTTAATTCAGGATGGATTATTATTCAAAGGAAATCAGTTGTGTATCCCGAAGAGTTCTATGAGAGAGAATATTCTAAAGGAAAAACATTGTGGAGGATTGGATGGACATTTCAGCCATGATAAGACATTTGCATAACTAAACAGTTTATATTATTGGCCAGGGATGAGGATGGATGTGAAGAGGTTTGTCAAAAAATGTAGAATTTGCTAGCACGCAAAGGGGAAAAGACAGAATATAGGAATGTATCAACCATTTCCAGTACTAGAGAGGTCGTGGGATGCGGTAAGCATGGATTTTGTGTTAGGACTACCATGGACACAAAGAGGTTGTGATTCCATATTTGTGGTAGTCGATAGATTCTCAAAAATGGCAAATTTCATTCCATGTCAGAAAACTAGTGATGCAACACATATTGCAAACCTGTTTTTCAAAGAAGTTGTTCGACTTCATGTCTTACCCAAGAGTATTATTTCAAATCGAGATACCAAATTTTTTGGTCAATTCTGGAGGACACTATGGAAGAAGTTGGGGACAAGTTTATCTTTTAGCTCAGCATATCACCCTCAAATGGATGGATAGACTGAGGTAGTAAATAAAAGTTTAGGGGACTTGTTGAGGAGTTTAGTAGCTGAACATCACAGTCAGTGGGATCACATTCTGCCACAAGCGGAATTTTCATATAATGACTCACCTAATAGGATCACATGACAGATCTTGTTCCAGATAATGTATGGAATGCAACCAAGAGGAGTATCTGAATTGAGGGACTTAGAGAAGAGTGAGTTCAGAAGCGTTGGACCAGAGTATTTTACAACAGAGATGCAAGATCTCCACAGTAAGATTAAAGAGTGGTTGTGGTATTCTAACCAGGAATACAAGCGCAAAGAAGATCAACACCGAAGAGAGATTCAGTTCGAAGTGGGATACTTAGTCTTAGCAAATCTAATAAAGTAAAGATTCCCAAGGGGAACATATAATAAGCTGAAAATGAAAAAGATAGGACCCTGTAAAATCATATGAAAAATTGAGGAAAATGTTTATGAAATAGAATTGCCAGATGGTGTGGGAATTTCACCCATATTCAACGTAGAAGATCTGTATCCTTACAGAGCATATGAAACAAGAGGAGAAGAGAACCAGAAGGAAGTTCAGTGGGTCAAACAACTACCTATAGATGAAAATCCACAGATGGAAAAGATCATTTATCAAAGAGTTAGCAAGAAGACCCAGAGGAAGACGTATTTTGAATATTTGGTAAAGTGGAAAGGACACCCGATTGAGGATTCCAGTTGGGAAAGTGAAGCAGAGATCCAGAAACATGGACAGATGGTGCAGGAGCTCATGAACAGGAGTTCATGAATTTTTCATCTAGAGGAGTATGATGTAGGAGCATTGTAAGCAAGCCAGCAAAGCAAGCACAAAAGTGAAAGGACAACTGGAAATGCACCAGCGCGTATTTTGAAGATACTTTGAATTTGAAAGGATGAAGCATTAATGTAATATCTAGAAGGGATATGTTTTCATTTATGTTTTGGAGATTGTAACATAGATCTTGAGTGTTTTCTCTCATCTGTTGGTTGGAAGCATTTATTGTAATAAATGTAAAGTATATGTAGGATTTTATTTTCGATTAGATAGCTAGAGGTTGTAGGAGGGAAACATCTAAAAATATCCCTCATAGGTATTGTAATGTATTCATTATTATCAAGAGGAAGAGTAGAAGCTTAGAAGCTTAGAATCAAGAAGAATAGGAGAGTAGAGTAGAATAGATTATAGAGGATTGTATAAGCAGATAGTTGATGTTGTAGAACCCATGTACAGAGGCACTTGAGTTAATATAAGAATGCTTTGACTCAATTTCATGGTGATTTGATGAATATTGTTTGCATCTATTGAATGGTATGTTTACAGTTTGCTTATATGCTTTGTTATGCATTTGTTTCAATGTTGTGTGTGTATGTATGATTCCATGTTGAAAGTATGAAGTATGTGAGAGGAAGAGTATGAGTTTCAATTGTTTCTCATCCTGTGAATTCCTACAAGGAGTGCAGTGAAGGTCTGCAAGGAGTGCATTGACAAGATTCAGAGTTTCACCTAAAAAAGGATTAGGAGAGATATCGTTGTTCTCATACCAGCAGAAGTTCAACTATAGCATAGAGCCATGCAAGGTGTGCATAGGTAGGTTGAAGTCTTAGAATTTTCCAACCTAGGGAGTGGTTGAATATCTATTGTCGCAAGGAGTACACAGAGTTGGAGAGTTTAGATAATCAGAGATTATCGTGAAGCCGCAAGGAGTGTAGGCAGAATCCCTTGAATTCCTTGATTTTGCAGCAAGAACCAAGCTCAGGAGGGATAGAGGTATCGAAGCATTCGAAGGGAAGACAAAGGCTGAAATCACCTTGTAGAAATCAAGCTCAGAAAATGAGGTGAAGAGTTATTTGGCCAGGAGTATAGAGAACTCGAAAGGATGGTTGAAATTCTTAGAAGGAGAACTATCGATTCGCTGCGAACTGTTAGATCTAGTGGGTCACTGGGGTAGTTAAGGTTGATTGTCTGCCAACACTCATAAGCTCAAGAGGAATAATAATCATTAGATATGTATCAACGGGAGTCATTGATCTTGTGATTTTGGATTTCATCACTTTGGGAGTCAGAGTGTGGAGAAATTCGTGACTTGGAGATCTCGTAAAATGCAAATTCCTGATACGCAAAATTCTGACATAATCTGGACCATCAGATCATGGGAAGCTCAAGGTCGTCGATCTGAGGAGAGTAAGTCCCAAGTTCAGACTTTGGGAAATGGATAAGAGGTTGCATCGTGAGCTCACAAGCTGCGAAATCCCGGCGTGCTTGGAGGTGGACCCCAGGACGTGACTGAGGTCACATGGTTGAAGCATAAGGGGGGAGCTAGTTAAATATCCATTAGCACATTTTGGGGTTTGGGGAGTCAAAGGAGTCAAAGGAGCTCACAACAGTAATCGCAATTTCATGAAGCCTGAAACACCTTTTCAGGTTAGGGTTGTTGTCACATTGATTGGTCACATGGGGTGGAGGTTCTCGCCTTGTGCTTGTTCGTGCAGGAATAAACCCTAGAAGGACTTGCAGTTATATGTGTGAAGGTTACTGTGGAAAATAAATATCCATTTTGGTTGTTGGCATAGGGGTATACCCAAGGTTCAACGCTACAACAATGCACCAACAAAACCCTAACTATCGGCCCTTTCGGCAACACCTGCGAAGCAGATGAAGTCTCACTCTAGGTAGAGGCAGGGGTGGTTGTGAGACTCGGGTTTCTGCAACCTTAGTTGGGACATAGATCTGTGATTATGATACTTAATAGAGCACTTAGCACTGTCAGATCCTCAATATGAAATCAATATCTACTTCGCTGATAAAATAGAGCTTCGCAAAATTCACATTGATCTAATGTAATTCATCACTTAGCACAAACAGATGGATCAGATCTAGCAGAAGCAAGCACTAAGCACATTCATAGAAGTTAGATCTAACATTCACAGCACAAAGCCTAAGCATATCTATCTATCTGTATCAAAGCACTTAGCAAGAGAATTTATAAACACATCAAGACAAGCACAAAGTGGAACAACACAGTGTTTACATGGTTCACCCACACCCTGGGGCTATGTCCACCAACTCTTCTTCTTTATTGTCTTCATTCAATAGGTCACATGCACAGAGCCTCCGAACCCTTCTCCACATAGGAAAAAATACCTGTGCATCTCTCTAGATCCTTCTTCCTTGCGTTTACATCACAAATCCTTCCACTGTCTGTTACAACCACTTGCACTTAGCTCTGTAATTCTCTTACAGTCATTCACAAAGCACTTACAGACTCTACATGCACTTATCATAGATTCACATCACATAGATGCACCACCACTTCTATCTTAGCCTAAGAATCTATTTATATATTACAAAATAGGCCTAAACATGGGTAAACCCATGGGTTGACATCCCAATCCTATTACATAATCCCAAAAACCCAAAAAGGGGTCGAGATCCTGTGATCTCTGCTTCATCTTGTGCTCCTTCTTCAACAGACTGTTGAAGTCCAAAATAGGTCAACATGACCAAGAATCTCCCAAATCTTGGTCAAAGTCCAACAAGCCCCCAACACTCACTTGTGACTCATATCGAGTAACTTTGGTCTAACTAGTTCTACCTCGAACACCTTGAGCTTGACTCGAGCTGCTTTGACCTGATGCTATGCTATGGCCTCTTTCTCGATGAACTCTTGGATTACTATGTCATTCACTAGACCTTCTAGGCATTGTTATTCTACATTAACAACCTGCTATAGCTCTACTCCTCAGCTCTCGACCTCTGTGAACAACTAATAGGCCTTATCTTGCACAGGTTGGAGCCATTGAGTTACGTCCATAACTTTTTTTTGAAATGTATGGATCTACTACTAGATGGTGCGTTGATCTTGAGACCACTTCATTCCTTCTACAACTAACGAGGCCTTCAGTTGCACCTATAGTATCTCTGTGTGCTGCTTTGCTTCTTGGAGTTGTGACTCCAGTGCCTGCAATTCTAGATTCTCAGCAAGATTCTCATATGTTTGGGCACTATGGTTACTCAGCTGCTTTCACTCCCCGGTAAGAGACTTCAGTCTCTCAACTGCACTCCTGGTAGTTTCTTCCCTTTGGTCTCTTACATCTTGAGGGGTCTCGGGTACTACGCGTAGCTCCAAATATGCTATGCATTGTTGTAGTTGTTGGATCACTTCTTCAAGTTGTGCCACCTGTTGTGGAACTCACTCTTCTGTCTTTACATATACGACTATCATAGAGAGAAGTGCTATGTTGACCATTTCCTTTACTTTGAGTACTTGATCCATGAGCAACTTTTCCTTTTCTTTCTGCAGTTGGGCTTTTTCTTTGTCAAAATTTTCCTGGAGAGAAAGATTCTCCCATTCTGCAGTAATGAGTTTCTCTATAAGGACTCCTTGTACTTGTGTCAAATCCTGGGTGGCTTGCACTATTTCTTCTTGCTCTCGTCAAAGGCGAGCTTCGACTATATCAGCTATTCGATGGAGTTTATCTGGCTCATCTCCCAGTTCTAGTGTTCCTAATGGCAGAGGCTTAGTGGAGACTTCGCGGCTGGATTGTAGTGCTTGTTGTAATCCTTGAAGCTCAATCTCGATTCAATTGTACATCACTTCCTTCTTAGCCTCTTGTTTCTCTACTATCTCTTGTGAAGCATCATTCAGGGCTGCTATAATGAAATTGAAGTCATCTAAGGTGAGGATGGTCTGCATTTTGGTCATAGAATCTTTTGATTTCTTCTGGGAGGAAGGCTTCGGGGGGGAAACCTTCCTTTTCTTCGAGGGATCCTCCTCATCTCTAGGAAGTGTAAACTCAACTTTATTTTGTTCAAATTATGTGCCATCTATCTCTCTGCCATCACCTCCTTGCTCTGGTGATATGGAAGTAGTCTTCATGGATGCATTGTCTAAATCATGAACCTCTTCAGTTTTCTTCATCCTGCTAGGTCCGAGTGTATCCTGCACAGTTTCTAGACTATCTATATCGGATATCTCCATAGGGCCTGCTGGAATGAGGAGGTTCATCAACCAGTCCTTAGTGATCTCCTCCAAGTCCTCCTCCGTTAGCTTGTAGTAGGACTAAATTTGTTGCTTGTGCTCATCAACTCGTGTTGTGATATAAATTAAATGGCAGTCCGCACTGAATTTCATCAAAGGATGGAACCTATGTAAAGTATTTGAATTTATGCAAGGCACAGACTATATGGATACTTTCAAATGGTTGTATTATGCATGAAATACAGGATTGGACTGCCATTGTTTATTCATGTCACTTGAATACCATAGTGTGTTGAACTTCTCAACCAATGGTTCAAAGGGCTCGATGTCCGGGAAGGTCACACCTTCTGGCATATCCCAGGCAATGAAAGCGATCAGGATCAGTAGCTAGTTGAAGTGAAATTTGTACCCTTGATCCTAGGCTTCTCTGCAGTCAAGTTCTAATTGGTTCACCAAGTACTTTTCTCAATTCATTTGTAGGCCCTCCGTGCACTTCCCTGCGAAGTTGACTACAAAACCAGTGACTTGGGTGGGTTGGTTCTTTCGTACTAACTTTCCTACGATCAATTGATATGTGAGGCACATTGTGCCACTCTAGATAGAAGCTACCTTGTATGCTCACATTCCCTTCTCGACATGACTGTAGGTGTCTGCAATCCATTTTTTTTGGGGGATAGAAATCCTGTGGGTCAGGGCCTTGCATACTTAGCCCTGTGATCAGATTTATCAACATTGGATCCACTATTATGTGACGGTTTAACCATATATAACCTCCATGGTAACAAGACAACAACAATTTGACACATGCATTCACCTACTAGTGTCATCCGAAGTGTGGAATCTTCATAACGTTCAGTAGGGTGGACTGCATGAGGTTATGGGTCCATGACTGAGGGACGATCTTCGAATTATTTCCCTTTGTTCTGGTTAGGTACTTATGCAGGGTGAGAATTTTGTAGACCTTCCTGTCACTGAGGTTCAAGTCACTAAACTTCAATGCTGAAATATTTTCTTGGTCTGCATGAACTGCGCATATCCCTTTCAGGAGGTACACAATGATCAAGGCATACTCAAAGTCTCTAAGCACATTGTCTTGATTTATTGTGCCACTCAGAGATGGTAGATAGGCGGGTAATATGCTCAAAATCAACTTAGCATTCACGAGATCATCCCTGTTCTTAGTTTTCTTCTCATCTGATGGCTGGGATGGTCTAGCTCGAGTAGTTGACGGAGAGGCTAACAGTCCTCTCGTGGATGATGCTTGTACACCTGTGGATAATCCTCTCTATGACATGAATCTTTCAGTCATCAGGTCACATAGTAATTCTATCATTGATTCTTTGACTGTGTTGAGTTCCTCGGAAATATGCACTCAAGATTAATTAGATCGGGGTTCAATTAGCTTAGACACTACATTAAGATAGAGAGAAAGAGTGCAACAATCACTGTATAAACTCGGCTTAGTTTGTGGGCTCAAATTCTCAATTAGAAAAAGTGTTCTTGGTGCATGGCGAAATGGGATAAATAGGTAACTTGACAACAGTTCACTTGCAATGGGTATGAAGCCTCCATTAATTCTATTATGGTGCAGTCCAACGGTCTAATGACGAACCATAATTTCCTTTTTGCCCATTTGGAGCGTCGATCCTGGCAACAGAACCATTTGTTGGCATAGGGGCAGACCTAGGGTTCAACGCTACAACAACACAACAACAAAACCCTAACTATCATCCCTTTCAGCAACACCTATGAAGCAGATGAAGTCTCACCCGAGGTAGAGGCAGGAGTGGTTGCGAGACTCAGGTGTCTACAACCTTAGCTGGGACACAGATCTATGATTGTGATACTTAATAGAGAACTTAGCACCGTTGGATCCTCAATATGCAATCAATATCTACTTCACTAATAAAACAAATCTTTGTAACATTCACACTGATCTAATGTAATTAATCACTTAGGAAAAACAGATGGATTAGATCTAGCAGAAGGAAGCACTAAGCACATTCATAGAAGTTAGATCTAACATTCATAGCACAAAGCATAAGCAGATCTATCTATCTATATCAAAGCACTTAGAAAGAGAAGTTATAAACACATCAAGACAAGCACAAAGCAGAACAACACAGTGTTTATGTGGTTCACCCCCACTCTGGGGCTACATCCACCAACTCTTCTTCTTTATTGTCTTCATTCAATAGGTTACATGCACAGAGCCTCCGAACCCTTCTTCGCATAGGACAAAATATCTGCATAGCTCACTAGATCCTTCTTCCTTGTGTTTACAAAACAAAGCCTTCCACTGTCCATTACAAACAATTCCACTTAGCTCTGTAAGTCTCTTACAGTCATGCACAAAGCACTTACAAACTCTACTTGCACTTAGCATACATTCACATCACATAGAAGCACCACCACTTCTATCTTAGCCTAAGCATCTATTTATATATTACAAAATAGGCTTAAACATGGGTAAACCCATGGGTCGACATCCCAATCCCGTTACATAATCCCAAAAACCCAAAAAGGACCCAAAAAGGGACCAAGATCCCATGATCTCTTCTTCGTATTGCACTCCTCCTTCGACAGGCTGTCGAAGTCCAAAATAGTTCAACATGACAAAGAATCTCCCAAAGCTTGGTCAAGGGCCAACACCGGCTCAAGGGAATGGAACGATCCAAGACCGAGAGGTCACGCAAAACCTACTGAGGTAGGGGTGTTGCGTCACTCCCCAATTCTTTGGATACAACTAGAAGGAGGCTACAACCCCCTATGTTCTCTGGCCACAACTGAAAGGTGGATACAACCACCTTTATTTTCCCCATCAAACCGCCCTGACATATAATTAGAATGATGGAACCCCTGTCACACTATCACTGTGAGATATATTGTTGTAAACATGTACCAATCAACCTGTATAAATAACCTGAACCATGCATCAACCTATACCTCAACCTGTAATCAACTTGTACCATAAACAAGTGCATCAACCATGCACCAACCTTTACCATGAACAAGTGCATCAACCATGCACCAAACCTGTCACAACAACCTGTCCAAATAATCTAACACAACAACATGTCTCATCAATATTATCAACCAAATTAGATATACATACCAAGATCAATCACCAAGACTACTCTCAAATATGTGCATCAACCAAGCATAACACAACTCATAATCATCACCAAGATCAATGTGTGCTTCTAATAATATACCAATACAAGTATGATACATCATCCATAAACCATGTGTCAAAAATACTACTAACAATTTCCTCAAACCATGTACAAAGTATGTACCAATCATGTATCAACTACTCATCAACTATGACTAATCAAGATGTACCAACATCATCAACTATACACCTCATGTATGTGCCAACTCATCAACTACGTGTCTCAACCATGTACTCAACATGTGCCTCAACCAAAGACCTCATCAATTTCATCATCCAAATATGATTTGTAAATTTGTAATAGACTTGGTGTATATGATCACATACCTATAAACCTTACTTAACTTTAACAATAAGAGACTAGCATTTTCATCAAACTTTTCTTTAGTCTCACATGACTAGTTTTGGATTAGTCAACAACCCTAACTTGAAATAATCATAGCTATGTGCCTGTAATGAATATAGATCTGAAAAATAGTACACAATATTCTTCAGTGTGTTTTATGCAATTCCTCCAGGTGTGACTTCTTGAAACCTCTCAGAAAAGGAGTTATAACAAAAATGACATACCTTGTTGAATTTTGGCTTACTCTAGAGAGCGAACTTGTAGAGTGTTCCCCGCACAGAATAATTTTTATATGGATCTGAAAATTTTACACATAATAATACAGACTGTATTCTAACCAACACATTTTTTCTTACATAATTTGGATCTGTTATGAATAATTTATGATTTTTTTACCCGAAACACTTGTTTTAGACTAGTTTCAGGACTAGCCACAAACCCTATTTTCCACGGAGTGTACCTCCAAGACTACAATGACCCACAAGATGAAATTTGTACCACATCTACTTGGATATTTTTTCTCAATTTCTTATCAATTTCACAGTCTGAATCATTCTAGGAAAAAAAGTTATTTTGAAAATGGTGAGATGACCTGTAAATAACATATCTTAGAAAACATCATCAAAAGAATTTATCCTCCCTTGAATTTCGGCCTTCTTTACTTCACCTTCTCTTTGAAATTAGTCTTATATATCATTTGGTTACCTCATTCACCTGTAGATATTCAATATGCTCAAGTATGATTTAAAATGAGAGAGCCTTGCATCTTATTTATACTTTCATGTAGCTTCCTCAAGGGATTACCTTTTAACCATTTTAACCTACTTTCCTTATTTTACGGTCAACCAACTTCTAACTACTTGTCCAATTAGTAATTCATCCATTAAATTTATTATTTAAATAATTTATTTAGTATCCACTTTGACTTATAGTACACTCATCACTTTAATTTACCTCAAGGGGTTACCTTCTAACCATCTTAAACCACTTTCCTTATTTTAGGGCTAACCCACTTCTAACCACTTGTCAACTTAGTAATTTCTCCATTAACTTTATTATTTAAATAATTTATTTTTTATTCAATTTTAATTATAGTACACTCATCGCTTCAATTTATTATTCACCTTCTAAAATATCTTAAACCACTTTGACTACTTTGACCTTTTGGGGCTTCTAGATGACTCATGAGGGTTCTCCAACTTCACATGGCCATAACTCTCTAACCGTGAGGAGTTATGTGGTTTTCCACATACCAATGGAAATGGAATGAAATTTACTATCCATATAGAATATTATTACCTAAAAATATATAAAAACTCATACCATTATCCATCAAAAAAACTTGGGTCCATTACCCAAACCTGGGTTCTCCAACTTCTCATGGCCATAACTCTCTGACCGTGAGGAGTTATGTGATTTTCCACATACCACCATAAATAGAATGACATGTACTATCCATATATAATAGTATTACCTTCAAATATATTAAAATTCATACCATTATACATGTAACAACCTTTGGTCCATTACCCAAACCTTTGTGCTACCGTAATTCGCTACTGCAATTTTTCTAAGGGTTGACATCAATCATTAAGGGTTGAAATCAATCTACAATATCACTCTCCAATGGTTGAAATCAATGACAACCAACAATCCATACCAATTTCCCATCAACCTAAGCCAACTGTCTGACAATCACCCCCTTTGGAATTGATGGCAACACTTAGTCATGATAACATTCATGCTTATACTCCTCATCAATGTTTCTATATCTTCCCCTTTGACATCAATGGAAAAGGGTATCTCCCTTTGGGGATTCTCCCCCTGACTGAAATCTCCTTGGGGATTCTCCCCCTATCTACATGCCTTTGATTTTTCTTTGTGTTTATAAGCCTTGGATTACTCTCTCTCCCTTCATATGAATAATATCTCTCTCTTTGACAAAGGTTATCACTCTGAAGTCATATCTCTCATTATTCCCTTTTGACAATCACTCCCCTTGGAAACATTCCTCTATGATATCTCTCTCCAATCATTTACCTTTGAATCTAATAAATCTCTCCCCCTTTGTCATCAATGGAAAAGGTAGCTTTCCATCTAGGGTTGCTCCCCCTAAAAAAAATATTCCTGAAACTGATCTCCCAACCTGAATTGTCATATTTATGGTGCTTCCTCGTGTACATCTAAGACATATCAGATAAGCATTCAAAATCATTCATTTTGGAGTAGAAATTACTCCTAGTCTCTGGTGAAGATACTCAAATGCATCTCGTGGAAGTGGTTTTGTAAAGATGTTTGCCACTTGTTCTTTTGTTCCCACATATTCAACTCTAATGTTCTTCTCTTCAACTTGTTCCCTTAGAAAGTGATACTTGATTGGAATTTTCTTCGTCTTGGAGTTCATCACCGGGTTCTTTGAGATACTGATGGTGCTTGTATTATCACAATATATTGGAATGGGCTCACCATACTCAACCTATATATATGTCAGAGTTTGTTTCATCCATTGAACCTGTGTACAACATGTTTTTGTTGCAATATACTCTGCCTCGGATGTAGATAAATATATTGATTATTGTTTCTTTCTTATACATGATACTAAACACTCACCCAAGTAGAACGTTGCTCCACCGGTGCTTCATTAGTCATAAATGCAACCTACCCAATCTGCATCTGTATAGGCAATAAGTGATAGATCCTTTCCTTTTGTATACCATAATCCAAACTCTGATGTTCCTTTGATATATCTAAAAATCCTCTTCACTGCTAATACATGTGATTCCTTTGGTGCTTCTTGAAATCGTTCCACCTGTCCAACTACCTAAATTATATTTGGTCTGGATGTTGTCACATATAGAAGGTTGCCAATCATTGACCTATATTGTCTCTGATCTGTAGACTTTGAATCATCATCTTTTCTCAACTTGCAACTGGTTTTCATAAGAGTGATAACTGGTTTGCAATCTTCCATTCCAAACCTCTTTAGCATTTCTTTGATATACTTGGTTTGAGAAATAAAAATTCCTTGGTTGCTTTGATGTATATGAAGACCTAGAAAGAAGGAAAGTTCTCCATGTAATGACATTTCAAATTCATTATGCATGTCCTTTGCAAATTTCTATCTTAACCTGTCATCAGTACTTCCAAAAATAATATCATCAACATAAACTTCAATTAATAAAATACTATCTTGAGTTACCTTGATGTAGAGGTTTTTGTCTATGCTTCCTTTCCATAGTTCATAGGGAGTTTTGTCATTGTTGTTTCTGATCATTACTCTGTTTTGAATGTGAACTGTTGTATGCACTACATGTGTCCAAAAAATATCTATCAATTTGGAATCCATTAGCATTGTTCGAGCCATTTCCTATGTAATTATCATCCATTATGATAAGGTTCCTTTGTCTTTGAACCACTCTTTGAACCAATCTATGAATCCATGCTCTCCTCCATATTTTCCAAGAATCTATTTGCACAATTGTCTATAATGTTGACCCATTTATCACTATACTATCACGAAGTCTTGATTGATCCATCAAATTATACTTCTTCTAACTGACTGCTCTGGATCTTTCTTCTCAAAATCTGCAAGCTGCTCAAAGGATGGTTCTTTGGTCTATCACAGTTATCGCATAGAATCCCCATGTCTAATATTCATATTACCTGGGAGTCTCTATGACGAATGGCTTAGAACAATTCCTTCTCTGATGTGTAATCATCATCATCTTCATTGGTAGATTCATCATCATTTTCATTGGTAGATTCATCATCTCTCTGAGCTCTGACTTCTTTCTTTCTGTATGTGGATTCATCTTTCACTACAATGCCTGAAAGTACAATCTCTTGAACCTGTTCCTTATTTACCTGTCCTTCTTTTCTTTCAGTTATTTTCCAAACCTTTCTATATCTGACATATTTCTTTTTCTCTGTAGAATTTTCTTCATCTCATTTTATTGTCAATCTTGTGATCTTTGGGACCTGGTCTTTGTTCACCTATTCTTCATGTTTTCTTATCCATACTTCCTTATATCCGATATCCATGTTCTCTTTCATGTAAGTATTGATCATGCTTCTACAATCACTAGCTATGTGTCCATAGTTATGACATTTGTAACACTCAATGTTACATGGGGCCACATATGCACTTCTTGCTTGAACATTTATTTTATAATCCCTGCAATCTGCAACCTTATGTCCAAAATTAGTACAATAAAAACAATGACCATAAAATAAATTTTCATACCTGGGAGTGAATGATCTTCTTTGTGGTGTAGTCCTTCTAAATTTTTCCTTGGATGATCATGATCATGATTGAAGCTTCTTTGTGGCTTGAACATGAATGATCTTCTTGAAGACATATCTTCAATAGTTCTCTTAGATTTTGGTTGACCATGATTCCTTCCTTTGAGTACTTATGCATAACTCTTTCTATTTTCTTCATTCATATTTTATAGCAACCTTGAGTGATTCTCTTCATTCTCTATAACTAATGTGGATGTTTCTATCTCTTCAACATTCTTTTTGATCTTGACGAATTTGACTCTTAGTGTGACAACTTCTTCTTCAAGCTTCTCAACCTCTTCTTCTTTCTTCATTATCTGAGACTTCATGACCTCTTATGTTCTCTTTGCTTCTTCAAGTTTGATTTTCAATGTAATTATTTCTTCTTCGAGTCTTCTCTCTTCTTGACCAAACTCTTCCTCAAGTTGGTTTAAGTCATTGGTTCTTTCCTTGAGATGATTTGTTGGTATCTTTTCTCTCTTTTATGCTTCTTCCTTTTTGTTGTTATGATGGCTTCTAAACATTTCTTTTGATATTCTAGAGTTTCTTCAATTCTTCTGGCCTCCTCTAGCTGAGTTCTTAAAATCTTGATGACCTGCTGAGATTTTTCGAAACCTTGAACACTTTCCTTTTGCTTCATCAATTCTTTCTTGGATGACTTGTTTTCTTCTCTTTCATTCTTTAGATATTCAATTGCACTGATCAATTTTTCTATGTAATCAACTTATTCTTCTTCATACTCTTCCTCTTCTGAATCTGTCTGACATGATGAGCATCTTTCTTCTTGTTCTGTACCTACATCTTCTTTGGCATTTTTTTATTTTTTGATGGGTGAAGAATATACATTATGTAACTTATCCCAAATTTCTTTGGCCAATGAACATTTACTAACATTTTCTCTTATCATATTAGGTAATCCTTCCCAGATGAAATCCATTATTAGTTTGTTATTCTTCTTCAATTCCTTTTTGGCTTTAGTCTTTTCCCTTTTTGAACTATCATATCTGGTAACAACTTATAGCCAAATATAATGTCCCTGTACCTATAAAAATGCATTCACCCTTATGCTCCACATCTCATACTTTAAACCATTTTGACCATTAAACATTGGTACTCCATTCTCAAAATAATCCATGATTTCCTTCCAGTGGTTAAACTATTTCCTGAAGGAACCACTCTGATACCAATTGTCGGATTACTGAGAGGGTGAGTGAATCAGTAATAGAGCAATTCAATCCTTTTTAACCATTATATCAATGTATCATTATCATCCAATAGTTGCAGAGTAAATAAACAATGAACAAATGAGCAATCATACACATACATAGTACACCAGTGTTTTTACGTGGAAACCCAAAGCAGGAGAAAACCATGGAATGATTTTTCTTATATGTCTTTAATAATTACATTCATTGGAAGCACAAACTTCCTTCGTTTTCCAGCTACAACTGGAAGGAGGCTCCAACCCCCTAGTTTCTCGGGCTACAACCTGAGGGAAGCTCCAACTCCCCAATTCTCTGGCTACAACCAGAAGGAGGCTACAACCCCCTATGTTCTTCGGCTACAACCACATGTACTTTCCCCATCCAACTGCCCTGAGGTATAAGTAGAATGATGGAACCAATATCACACTATCACTATGAGATATATTGATGTAAACCTCTACCAATCAACCTGCATCAAACAACCTGTACCAATAACTTGAACCATGCATAAACTTGTACCTCAACCTGTAATCAACCTATACCATAAAAAAGTGCATCAACCATGCACCAACCTGTACCATGAACAAGTGCATCAACCATGCACCAAACCTGTACAAATAACCTGTCCAAACAACCTATCACAACAACATGTCTCATCAATCTTATCAACCAAATCAGATATACTCACCAAGATCAATCACCAAGAAAACTCTCAAAGATGTGCATCAACCAAGCATAACACAACAACTCATAATCATCACCAAGATCAATATGTGCTTTTAATAATATACCAGTACAAGTATGCTACATCATCCATAAACCATGTGTCAACAATACTACTAACAAGTGCCTCCAACCATGTACAAAGTGTGTACCAATCATGTATCAAATACTCATCAACTATGACTCATCAATATGTACCAACATCATCAACTATACACCTCATGTATGTGCAAACTCATCAACTACTTGTCTCAACCATGTACCCAACATGTACCTCAACCAAAAGCCCTCATCAATTTCATCATCCAAATATGATTTGTAAATCTATAATAGACCTAGTGTATATGATCACATACGTCCAAACCTTCTTTAACTTTAACAACAAGATAATAAAATTTTCATCAAAATTTTCTTTAGTCTCACATGACTAGTTTTGGATTAGTCAACAACCCTAACTTGAAATAATCATAACTATGTACCTATAATGAATAAAGATATGAAAATAGTACACAATATTCTTCAATGTGTTTTATGTGATTCCTCTAGGTTTCACTACTTGGAACCTCTCAAAAAAGGAGTTATAGCAAAAATGGCATACCTTGTTGAATTATGGTTTATTCTAGAGAGCAAACTTGTAGAGCATGCCCCACACGGAATAATTGTTGTATGGATATGAAAATTTTACACAAAATACTACAGAATGTACTCTAACCAACACATTATTTCTTACATAATTTGGATCTGTTATGAAGAAGTTATGACATTTTTACCCGAAACACCTATTTTAGACTAGTTTCAGGACTAGCCACAAACCCTATTTTCCATGGAGTGTACCTCCAAAACTACAATGCCCCACAAGATGAAATTTGTACCAAATATACTTGGATATGTTTTCTCAATGCCATATCCATTTCATGGTCTGAATCATTCTAGAAAAAAAATTATTGTGAAAATGGTGAGATGACCTGTAAATAACATACCTTAGAAAGCATCATCAAAAGAATTTATCCTCCCTTGAATTTCGGCCTTCTTTACTTCACCTTCTCTTTAAAATTAGGCTTAGATATCCTTTGGTTACCTTAGGAACCTATATATATTTAATATGCTCAAGTGTAATTTAAAATGAGAGAGCATTTCCTCTTATTTATACTTTCATGTAGCTTCCTCAAGGGGTTACATTTTAACCATCTTAACCCACTTTCCTTATTTTAGGGTTAACCAACTTCTAACTACTTGTCCAATTAGTAGTTCATCCATTAAATTTATTATTTAAATAATTTATTTTGTATCCAATTTGACTTATAGTACACTCGTCACTTTACTTTACCTCAAGGGGTTACCTTCTAACCATCTTAAACCTCTTTCCTTATTTTAGGGCTAACTCACTTCTAACCTCTTGTCAACTTAGTAATTTCTCCATTAACTTTATTATTTAAATAATTTATTTTGTATTCAATTTGAATTATAGTACACTCATCATTTCACTTTATTATTTACCTTCTAAAATCTCTTAAACCACTTTGACTACTTTGACCTTTTGGGGCTTCTAGATTATTCATGAGGGTTCTCCAACTTCACATGGCCATAACTCTCTAACCGTGAGGAGTTATGTGGCATTCCACATACCAATGGAAATGGAATGACATGTACTATCCATCTATAATATTATTAACTAAAAATAAATCAAAACTCATACCATTATCCATCAAAAAAACTTGGGTCCATTACCCAAACTTGGGTTCTCCAACTTCTCATGGCCATAACTCTCTAACCGTGAGGAGTTATGTGACGTTCCACATACCACCGAAAATGGAATGACATGTACTATCCATATAGAATAGTATTACATTAAAATATATTAAAAATCATACCATTATACATGAAACAACCTTGGGTCCATTACCCAAACCTTTGTGCTACCGAAATTCGCTATCGGACTTTCTCCAAGGGTTGACATCAATCACCAAGGGTTGAAATCAATAAAGCAAGAACCTAGAGCATAGTAGGGAAGCATCGAAAGTTTTTTGACGAGATTAGGATTTACAAAGAGAAGTGTAGATCCTAACCTTTACTTTAAGGTTGTGGATGATGTTCTAGTAATACTATTGTTGTATGTAGATGACCTGTTTCTAACAAGTGTGGAAAAGATCATCTCAGAGTGTAAGAGAAAACTGGAAGCTAATTTTGAGATGAAATATCTTAGGATGATGCATTTTTTTTTGGGTCTCGAGGTATGGTAGAAATAGGATGAGATCTTTCTGAATCAAGGGAAGTAAGAATTCGAAATCCTGAAGAGGTTCGGAATGTTGGATTGCAAGGAAATGGCTACACCTATGGTATCAAATCTGAAGTTGTTGTAGGATATGACTTCAGAGACTATGGATGTTACTTTATACATGAATATGGTGGGTTCATTGATGTACTTGATGAAAATGAGACTGGATATATGGTTTTTTGTGAACATCCTGAGTCAGTATATGGATCATCCCAGGCAGGTTCATTTGGTCACAGCAAAACATGTGATAAGGTTCCTTAAGGGTACATTGGATTATGGTCTCAGGTATGTGACAGACCATGAGTTCAGGTTATATGGATATTCGGATTCAGATTGGGCTGACATTAGTCATGATAGGAAGAGTACTTCATCATATTGCTTCATCCTAGGCTCCAGTATGGTTTTGTCGAGTAGAAGGAAGTTGTCATGTGTAGCACTCAGTATGGCCAAGGCTAAATATGTGGCAGCATATGCAGCATGTAGAGAAGCAATGTGGATTCGGAAATTCTTTTCTGGGTTATTTGGTCTCAAACTGGAGGTGACCTACATTTGGTGTGACAACCAGAGTTGCATGAAGTTGTCAAAGAATCTGGTGTTCCATGACAGGTTGAATCATATCAAGATAAAATATCACTATATCAGGGATATGGTGCAGAGAGGAAGCAGTGAGGCTCCAATACGTGACTATAGAGGAGCGGGTTGTATACGTGTTCACCAAGCCACTATCGATGAAAAAGTTCGAGAACTTTAAGGACAAGCTTGGTGTGGTCCCTCTTTAGAGGCAGTGACGAGGTACAGATGCATTGTGGGGTAGTGGATTTCCTCGGGACATGTTGTAGCTATTTGAGAGCTACCCATAGGACTTGTATGCATTGGTTGTGAATTCACATGGGTGCACATGATGAGGTACATATGCATTGTAGGGTATTGGATGTCATGGTGACATGTTGAAGATATTTGAGAGATACCCACAGGCCTTGGATGCATTGGTTGTGAAGTCATGTTTTATTATGGATATCCAATGATGTATGGATTCATATGTTCAACATTCAATGGTCACGAGCTCGTGTGGAAACAAAGAATGTCTTCCTAGTTAAGAAGGAGTGTTGATATTTTGATGTAGCTATGGAATATATTATTTTGTATTTGTATTGGTCAAACCTCAAGAAGGTTATTGTAATCTTGTTGTAAAAATTTTCTCAAAATAAATTATTATTTTATTGGTATCCTTCTTTTAAAATTCAAAATGGACCCTCTTAGGGTTGTGTCTTTTCGGGAGTCAAGTTATGTGTATAAATAGATGTTTATTTCCTCTCATTTGTATACATATACAACTCACCTTCTCTTGTGTATTTGGATCATATCAAAGGAGGTCTAGTGCAGGAGGTCTTGGTTTCTTGGTCTTTGGTATCTTGGTCTTGGTCTATTTGTGGATAGCTATAACATGACATTGTATTGGTTGAAGTAATCTATACTAAGAATTGGTTGTTGGGTTTTCTCCCCCACGAGGTTTTACTAGGATATATCTTGTGTTCTTTGATTGTTTATCTTTCATTGATCCTATTACATGAAATTTTTAATGAATGTTAAAGAAGATAAATGTAACTTCTAAAATTATAACACCAAGTTCATGCTCTCCTCTATGCCTTCTATATGCCCATTGGATTATGTACCCTCATTACCCATGCTGACATACATCCCTCTAACCTCATATTCATGGATGTAGATTCTTTTTGCATCATCCATGCTTTCGATCTCTGTGTTTATCTAGTTTTTATGTATTTGTTGTTAACTCTGCAAAAATTTGCAGTACACGGGATTTGATAGACTAAATAATTTATCAAATCTATAAATACTATACACAATTTTGTTCCATGAGTGTATCAGAATCCTTTCTTCTAATTCCTTGGTAATTTAACTACCCAGTTCAAATTTATAGGTGAATTTTTGGACTTCTCTATCCAAGACCTTTAGAATGACTACTTCAGTATTCCTTGCTCAATTCTAATTTTTTAGCAAAAAGTTATCACCATTTGACCAATACCCATTTATTCATTTTGTTCACCCTTCAACTAGGTGCAACTTTTAACTGTGCCCATGCATATTTTCACCTTATCCTTTGTATTTTTGATAAGATATAAATTGGGTTTCTTCATGACCATATTATAGACATTCGGGCAAACTTTCACCCTCATCGAAGCTCCAGGCTGCTAGATATATCCTATTGAAGTTTTATGTCAATTATTTTTTTAGTCATGGATACTATAGGTGCCTTTTATGTCCTCTTGTGCATTTTTAGGTGCCCAGATTACTGTTTTGACTCCATTGATATCTTCTATGGCTCAATAAATCTCAATTACTGTTTTGACTCCATTGATATATTCTATGGCTCAATAAATCTCCATACACTACTCGTGTGCCCCAATCTGATTCTGGAGCAGGAAGTTATGACCCTTAGAAGTTAACTGGGTCTCAAATTTACTTTGTATTGTTTGGCCTGTAAATTCCTCATACTAGCTCTGTTTGACAAACGATTCACACAGTTAGAAATATCTCTATGAGATTTATTATTTTAGATGCAGAAAATCTATGTCCTTCCAAGATATACAGTTATGTACGAAATCGATTTTTGAAAAATGTTGTTTATGCCTCCAAAAATGGCCTATAAGTTGAACACTTGAAAAAATACCCATTTTCTGAGCAAAATTCAATATTTTTTGTAATTTATAGATAACTTGTGCAGACTAGGATGTTGACATGGAATCCCAAGTCCACCTGGAACCTTGAGGTGGCACCATGTCATCCCTTGGCCACTGTGGCTTTCCTCTTCCATCTCTTACCTCCCTCTTCCTTCTCCTTTATCTTTGTGTGTGCACATAACTTTATTTCTCGACCCCCATAAGCCTTGGTTTCTCACGTGGCACCTTATCATTGGGTTGAAAGGATGGGCGAGTGCCATCCAACACCCATTCACTTCAATGTGTAAGTTTCACATTGGTTTAATCCAAGGACATAGGTTTGGGGCACAATCAATGGTCGTGATTGTGATCGATGGCCCACATTGCATCACAGCCCGCTAGCCTTATCAATCATTAACAGAGGGAGGGTATCGCATTGGAAACTGGTGGTTTCCAACCTGCTGATGTGGCAACCCCACATTCATTGCAACTCCCCCTTATGGTTTCCAAAACCCCCATGGAACCCACCCCCACAATTGGGTTCCCCAATCCGGGCTCATGGTTTTGTCGAGTAGGAAGGAGCTTGTCATCGTGGTGTCAGCTCGCTTTCCACATATGCCTCGTGTTGCTAGTGTTTACCTTCCACCATGGCTCTACCACCATGGAAATACATGTCACCACTCTGCCATGTCAGCTGAAACATGGCCCCCATCTCACGCTAACATCAACATACGAAAAAATTCCAATTTTTTTCCAATTTTGTGAGAATTCCCAATCTTTCTAGAATGCTCAAAAACGCCCAATTTTGAAATTTCTTTCAGGCCATCATTGAAGCTATGAAATTAAGCTTTGTATGAACAATCTTGGGCCCTATAACAATCATTTTTATCCCATCACTTGTAATTTAACTCTTGCACATCGAATTCCTCATGAATTTCACAGGAAAAATTGGGAATTTTCCCAATTTCACCCATTTTCACCATGGCGCTCTGGAAATTCCAAATTTTTGTCAATTTCATCCCAATAACTACCAAATAAACCTCTACAATAATAAATTATATTCGTATGCAGCTCGTTGATTATGGGCATGATTTCTCTTTAATTACCCATGAAATTTCCCCAAATTTGCTATAGTAATTTAATCAAACAAGTTGCACACATACTCCAAAAATTAATTTTCTGCAATTTTTGTCTTCAACACTCCGCTAACTCATCCCATGAAATCTCAATGTAGAAATTGAAGCTTTGATACCACATTGTAGAATCCCTAGCCTTGATTTGGACTATGCCACACCAAAATTTCAACTCTTATACCAATTTAATTCACTAAAATGCTCTACAAATGCACAGAATCATGAAGAATAACATAAAATATATACATGCAACATATACAAGAAAAACCCATAATAGAAATAGATAATTAAGCACACAATTATTAAAACAAGCGCATAAAAGACACTTGTATTTTATAAAATATCACCAACTGTGTGAAGACCTCATACTTTCCTCCCAACCTTAGACTTTGTTGCTCATAACTCTCAACAGTATGTCACCCTCGATCTTGGGCTAACAATGCACCACAGAAAAGGAATCCTAAGCCCAGCTAAGTTCTGTCAACAACCAAAATACTCAGACTAATGTGCCAACTCTAGGAGATAGCCTACAGTCTCTCAGTCCTCACATGTATGTCTCACCCCAGGAAGTGTTCCCATTCTCTTCTCAACAATCCTTCATCTGCCCCACTTCCCTTCTAGGGCATTAGCAACAAGTCATACAGGAAGCCTCAGAGCCATGTTGCTACATCTTGGCACCTTGGGAAAACAATTCCCAATTGTTCTCTCACTTGGAGAGAATGCTCACAAGCATGGAAACCCACTTCTTCAATAGCATAAGAGCCGTACAACCCACCTCTTCCACTCAGAATACCTAGGTTGTTGGTTGAAACAACTCCAAATATTTCCAATGAAAGTATGGATGACAGATGCAGAGTGGTACAGAGGGTGGAGGAGAATAATGAGTTGATGATGATAGATTGATGGAAAATGAACTAAATTCCCATTTATATGTATGCATGTTCCAAAATTTAAACTTGTCATGTTGGGAACTGCCTTGGGCCAACTTTCCCCCACTCGGGTGACACATTCCTCATCCTTAGGAACTTTAGGAACTTAGGATAAATGAATATCCCATACTTTATACTTTATATTTTGAGGAGAATTAATGTAATATTTCTTTGGGATTAAGCCCCCTTAGCTTAGTCCATCATTATAGACTCTTATCCCCCCTTTTCCTTTCTAGTGGAGTTTATCCCCCCATACTCTTTTTTCTAGATAGTCTACAGAAGTGATGTATTTTCATTAATATCAGAGTGTGATTACATTTTACAAAGATAGGCTCATTAGCCTTTAGCATCCAGGATCTCCATCCTAATAACCACATAGGCTCTCTAGCCTCAAAACATATATACAAAGGCTCTCTAGCCCCAAAACAGCATGGCTCACCAGCCTCCATGTACATTTACATTTACATTTACAATTGGGGTTCGGCCTAGGGGTATTACACATTACATGTGGAATACTCATAAAAATTAAAATTTACTGCTAATTGGTTTCCTGTAGCTTAACAACTATGAATTAACACCAAATTTCACTACTATCTAGTATCATTTATTTGATGCATCTATAGGATGCTAAAAACGACATGAATGCAACTAGTAAACTCAAATACAACAACATATAAATCAATCTTATACAAAAATTTCATGCACACTAATTTAACTCATAAATACAACACATAAACCAGATAAAACACTTATCTTTTAATTCAGTTTTGCAACCAACTACTTGGGACAGACATTCCACCCAACCATAGACTTGTTGTTCCAAATATCAATATAAATTCACCCTCGAGTTGGACCTAGAAATCCACAAAAAATGGTGGTCTCTCACTATCCACTCACAAATCAGAAATTTCGCAACCCGCTGGTATTCTCCTACAACTATCTCGATTTTCCACCATCTCTCTTCCTCTTGACCTTACCAACCCAAGGAATGTACCCCTTCATTGATCTCAATCCATCATGTGTCCCATTCATTTATCAAGGTATCTCTGGCATAGGTAACCAAGAATATCTATGTTGGGAACTCAAGGGAACTCACTACTAGGAAAAATACCAGCAAACACTTCTTGTTATAGTGCAATTCACACAGGATTTCACTATTTGGGATTGAAAACCTGGCTCTTCATTCTTCAGCTCCAAATACACTCCAAAAATGCTCCAACATGCTCTATAATTCTCCCTCCATGGTTTCTCCATCACCCAACTCTTCTTTTCTACACTTTTCTTGTTATTCATGCAAAACAATGACTATCCAAAAATAGTTGTCACAACCCATACGAATTTCCTCCCTTTGGATTTCTTGTTTGAATCACACACTTCCATTGATTGTACTCAACCCCCATGTTCCCAATAAATATGGGATCTGACTTCTCACACCCACACTCTTACATGCATTCAATGATTGGATTTGGCGACACTAAATCGAAAATAGAATCCAATACATAGGCATAATAAAATTCAGGAATGTGGGTTGAATTAATAGATATGGGTGATTCCCCTTGAACCCCCTCTCTTATACATTCTCCTAGACCCTCCCCTCTTTTGTGGATTAATTCATCCCCCATCTTTGTCCATGTCCCCTTAGCAATTGGCATCACATTTTATTATTAAAACTTGGAAATATAATTTGCATATACATTGCTTGGCCATGACCACACATTATATCTACATTAATAATTAATTAAAATGGGGATTATAGCAGGGATGTTATATTCCCCCTCCCCTATAATTGTGCATCATCCTCAGTGCACACTATGTTGATATACATGTATATACAAATTTACATCACAATGATTTAAGAAAAAAAATTATGCAATTTCATAACTCCAACAACAATTCCAACTACAATATCTTGTTCCTCTCAACTTGCTAACCCAAGAAATGTATCATTCATTTATCAGGCCTAACCCAAGGATTGTATCATTTGTTTATCAAGGATAACCCAAGAAATGTGTCATTCTTTCATCAGGGCCTCTAGCACAAGTTGGATAGGAATCTGAGATGTGGTTCCAAAACTCTAGCTACTCAAAATGGAGTCTTGCATTTTTATATTATGTTTTCTTCAAATTTTTCAAAAATTTGCAGGTATTCTTCCCACATGTTTTCTCTATGCTACCATGTAAATCTTCAGGATCGTAGCAGTTCCATTGAAACTTTACTATCCCTATGGTTTTTTTCCTGAGCACTTTGACTTTCTAGCCCAGGATGCGTACTAGTTCCACCCAGAAATCCCCTTCATGCTCCACTTAGATCACAGTCCAATCAATTATGTGGTTATGGTCAGGCACATATTTATTTAATAATGAAACATGAAATAAATTATGCACTCTCATGGATACATGCAATTCTAACATGTATGCAACTAACTCTATATTTTCTAAGATTTCAAAAGGTCCACAATATCTTGCTTCCAACTTTGGGAAACTTCCCAATCGTAGCAAACTCCTCTTTAGATTCACTTTTAAAAACACATGTTCTCCCACTTTAAAATATATAAAACCTTTGTTCTTGTCTACATTAATTTCATTCACATACTGGGTATCCTTTAAATTCTACTTGATTCTTACCATCTTCTCTTCCTTTTCCTTCAGTAGTTCTGGCCTAATAATTGCTCTGACTGTTGGAATATCCCAACTTACTAGTGTGTTACACACATTGCCATACAATGCTTCAAATGGGATCATTTTTAATGAGGCTTGGTACCAATTATTGTAATCAAATTCAACTAAATTAATATAATATCCCCACTTTGATGGTTTGTCCATCACATTTATCATGAGCATGTCCTCAATTATTTTTTTATTCTTCTTTGTTTTCCCATATAAATTTGGGTGATACACTGTACTGAGATTTAAATTTGTCCCAAAAACTTGGAACAAACCTTTCCAAAAATTGGATGTAAACTTGGGATCTATGTCTAAAACAATTTCCTTTGGCACTCCATGTAGCCTGGAAACTTCTTTCATATAGATATTTGCATATTTTTTTCCTTGTGTGTTGCCTTCACGGGAATAAAATGTGTCACCTTAGTCAATTTATCCACCACCACCATGATGGAATCATGTTTCTTCATTTTTCTAGGAAGATTTGTAATAAAATCCACTATAACAAATTTCCACTTCCATTCTGGAATGGACAATGGCTATAATAGACCTGGTGGATGTCTATCTTATTTCTTCACTTTCTGGCATTCTAGACATCTGGCTATATAATTAGTCACTTCTTTCTTCATTCTGGACCAAAAATATTGGTTTCTTACAGCTGCAATTGTCTTCTGATATCATGGGTTCCCCACATATGGCACATTGTGCATTTCTCTTAGCACTGTGTTTTTCATCTCACTAGAATTTGACACATGTACTTTTCCTTTGTACATGAGAATTTCATCTTCTTTCATTTCATAATAATTAAATTTCTGCTGAAAATTACCTTGTTGTAATGTTTCTTTTATTTTCAAATATTGTTAATCCAAATTTGTTTATATAATAATTTTATCTTTCAGATAAGTCATGTACAAGTTGATGGTTGTAATATGCATTTCATGAGCTCTCTTGTTGAGTGCATCAACCACTTGATTCTCTTTTCCTTTGATGTTCTTAATTTCAAAGTCATACTCACTAAGAAATTCAAGCCATCTAGTTTTGTTGGCATTTAATTTTGATTGTCCAAATAAATGCTTAAGACCACAATGGTCTATCCCTATCTCGAATTTCTTCCCTGTGAGGTGATGTCTCCACATTTTCAATGCATGTGAAATTGATATTAATTCCAAGTCGTGTGTAGAATAATTCCTCTCATGCTCTTTTAATTTTCTGGAATCATAGCATACCACATGATCTTTTTGTGTGAGTATCCCATAGAGCCCTTCCTTGCATGCATAAGTGCACACCACAAAATCCTCATCTGGATATGAAATATTCAAGAAAGGCACATTTTTTATGTATGTATTTCAGCTACAGAAAGTTCTCTTCACAGTTGGGAGTATATTCAAACCTCACTCCCTTGTTTTACAAAGAAGTGATTGGGCATGAAATATTTCATAATACTTTTATGAATCTTTGGTAATAACCAGCAAGAGCCATGAATGATTTAACCTATGTAACATTCTTTGGCATTGCCCATCCTCCAATGGCCTCTATCTTCTCGGGATCAACTACTATCATGTCTGTTGATATAAGATGTCCCACATAGTGAATCATTTTTTGATAAAAGATGCACTTACTTAGATTGAAATACAATTTGTTCTCTCTCAATACTTGCAATACCATTCTTAAATGTTGTTCATTCCCTTCTTGTGTCCTTGAATAGACTATTATATCATCCAGGAAAACAATCACAAACTTGTCCAGGTATTCCATGAACACTCCATTCATTAGGCATATGAAAATTATCGGTGCATTTGATATCCCAAATGGAACTACCATGAATTCATAATTCCCATATCTTGTCTTTAATGTTGTCTTGTTGATATCTTCTTCCTTTATCCTCACTTTATGATAGCTTGATCTCAAGTCAATCTTGGAAAATATTCTTGCACCTTTCAGTTGATCAAATAAGTCATCAATCCTTGGCAAAGGATATTTGTTCTTTATGGTGACATTATTTAGCTACCTGAAATCAATACACAGCCTCAAGATTCCATCTTTCTTCTTCACAAAAAGAACTAGGGCACCCCTAGGTGACACACTTGAGTGTATATACCCCTTCCTTAACAATTCTTCAAGTTACATCTGCAAATCCTTAAATTCTAGCGTGCCCATTTTGTATGTTATCTTGGACATGGGGGAAGCTCCTGGCACAAAATCAATTGAGAAATCAAATTCTCTCTTTGGTGGTAGTCCTAGTATTTCCCCAAATACATATTCAAAATCCCTCAGACTAGATGGTCTTCAATGCTTACCAATTTATCTATGGCTGCCTCTTCCATATGGGCTGCAAAAATTTGACATCCCTTCCTTAAAATCTTTTTCAAGTGCATAGATGAAATTTATCTGATAGTTATAGCTCTAGGAATGCCTTGAACCTTGCCTTTCTTCCCTTCTTCATCAAGACAAGTTATTTTCTTGTTTCAATAGTCTATGACAACATGGTGTTTTTCCAACCAATCCATACCAATTAAACAATTATATGAACTCAATGGTATGATCTTCACATCTACCTTTGTGTTGAGTACATTCATGTCTATTGGACAATATTTAACTAGCTCATTGATCTTTCTCTTAGCCCCTGTGGCTAATTTAACTAACCAATATTTCCATACTTACTCCTTTGCAAGTGAAATATTTCAAAAAATTTAGAGTTTATGTAACTATGGCTAGCTACAAAATCAATTAAAATTTCTATGGGATGGTTATCAATCTTACCTTGCACTTCAATCATGGGGGATAGATACTCTACTTACTTGTTGTCCAAGGCTAAATAAATCCTTGGCGTACTTCCTTCCATATCTTCAATTGTTTCAGCGTCTTAAATATTGTGAACAATCTTCATTATTTCTCTTTTGTGATGGAAGTCCCTATATAATTGATTTCCCTCACATCCCCAACATTGTACAAGTCATTGCCTTGGCCTTTTCCCAAATGAGTATGTTTCTTTGTGCTCATTTTGGGTTGGTTGTCCTTCCTTATTTTTGGGGGAGTTGTTCTTATAAAATGGTGGCTTAAAACGTTTTTTCTTTTTATTCCTCTTTCATTTCATCTTTTCATTCCAAGTATTTTGGAAGACTGGCCTCCCTGTACTCTTCTTAGAAAGATGCTTTTCTCTCCTTATGGCTTCCTCCAAAGTCTTGGAGTTATCATATTGTATCTTTTCATTGTAGAAGGAGGGTAATTGTTGGATAGTTGGTTGTAATTGATGTTGGTGTATATTTGGTTTTCATTTATGTCAACAAAAGTGGTTGTCATTGATGTCAACAAATGTGATGGATGCATTTGAAGAAGTCTACAAGAAGCCCCAGAGGTGTGTTCATGAATCCTGAAGTTGTTTGAGGAATAAGGATATGAAGGAAAGTGTAAATGTAGGTAACACACTCATAGATGGATAGTCCTCATCATTTCATTTCCAATGGTAGGTGGAATGCCACGTAGTCCTCACAGTTGAGGAGTTATGAGGTCATGAAGTTGGAAGCTCCGAAGAATGGTTAAGAAGCCCCTAAATGGTTGCAAAAAGAAGTTACAAGTCATTAATTAAAGGGTAAAATGGCTATAACAACAAAGTATAGGTAAAACCTAAAGTTAAGGAAAGAATTCACTTTGAAAAGGTATAAATACACTTCAAGAAGCCTCTCATTCTTACACACACAAGTTTATTGAATATCATCTAAGTGAACAAGTGATCTATTGGAAAATATGTTACAGGGAGTTTAAGGAAGCGAAGGAAGTGAGAAGGTAAAAGTTTCAGAATTTTAGAGGAGAGAAATGGTTTTCTGTCAAACCCTAATTTGGCTAACCCCCACAGGTCAGGCTACTGATGTCCCGCAATTTGTACAGCCCTCGTCCCGCAAGGCCCTTCTAGTTGAATGATATTAGTCCAGTGGGGCTAAGGTAAATTTGGGAGGATGCTTGTACCAGGTTGTTGATTCCCAAGAAGGTATGGTATGAGATGTGATGAAACTAGGTTCTACAGAATATAAAGGTATGTTATACTATGTGTTTTGAGGCTTGCATCTTGGAAGATTTGGCACATGCTTGAGCCATTTCTTTGTGAGTTTTGGTATATTCCTTGAGGCACATCTTGAATACTTGGAATATGGTTTGTTGTATGGTATATTCTTGAGGAATATCATGAGTGATATGGCACATGTTTTATGGTATCCCTTGGTCAATGGTTTATGAATGTTGGCACATGCTTTGAGGTACATCTTGGCTACATGGTTGAGTGATGTTATGGTACCTTTGTATCTGGTTTGGTATATGTCATGGTTGTTATAGGTACATATTTTTGATGTTAGTACATGGTTGAGGTATACACTTAGTATATGGTGACATATGTATGAAGCACATTCTTTGGTGCTTGATTGAGACACATCATTTGGTACATAGTTTATGTTTGGTACATGGTACATGGTTTTGGTATATGATTGAGGTATATGGTTGATAATTGATGTTATGGTACCTACACTTGGCATATCTTATGGTACATGATTGGTGATATTGAGACACATCTTGGTGATGTTATGATGCATGGTTGATGCATGATATGGTACAGGTTTGGTACATGGTTGATGCATGATATGGTACATGGTTGATGTACATGGTATGGTACAAGTTCTAGTACATGGTTGATGTGCATGGTATGGTATAGGCTCTTGTACATGGATGATGTACATGGTATGGTGTAGTTTTGGGTACATGGTTGATATACATTGTATGGTATAGGTTCTGGTACATGGTCGATGTACATGGTATGGTACAGGTTTGGGTACATGGTTGATGTATATGGTTGATGCATGATAAATTACAGGTTGATGTGACAGAGTGACAGTGATTGGTTGATGTGACAAAGTGACAGTGACAGTTTGATGTGACAGTGATAGTGATAGGTTGATGTGATAGTGATAGAGACATGTTGAGTATCAGTGATAGTGACAGGTTGAGTATTAGTGACAGTGACAGGTTGATTATCACTGATAGTGACATGTTGATTATCAGTGACAGTTTTAGTGATAGGTTGAGTCTCCATTTATATTTTAGAGAGGAAGGAAGGGGAAAGGAAAGGGGGTTGTAACCTCCTTCCGGTTGGTGCTGGAGAACTCATGGAGTTGGAGCTTCCTTCAGGTTGGATCCTATAAATTAAGGGGTCATATCCTCCTTCTGGTTGGAGGTAAAGAACACAGGTAGCTAGATATTTCTTCAGGTTGGGGCCTATAAAATAGGGGTTTCAAGCCTCCTTCCAGTTGTATCTAGAGAATTCAGGCAGTTGTAGTTTCCTTCATGTTGGATCCTGTAAATATGGGGTTGGAGCCTCCTTCCAGTTGGTGTTGGAGAATTGGGAAGTTGGTGCTTCCTATGAATGTATTCTTGGTATATATAAGAAATCATTATGTGGTTTTCTCCCATTTGGGTTTCCACGTAAATTATGGTGTATTGTGTATCTTTGGTTGTTTATTATGCACTAATGAATGATATTGTTTATGATGTAATGATATATGAATGCATAAGTGATAAACTATTGAATATTGTTGATAAAGTTGAATTTTATATGTATTGTGATTGAAAGCGGTAAAAAGTGCTCATATTGATTCACCCCCCCCCC
>WSFP011285416.1:0-60978 GCA_009831015.1 Picea engelmannii | reverse complement strand
ATATATATATATATATATAATTTTACATAGGCTCCGTCGACATTCCGACGATGATTCGATTTTATTTCAAGGTTGGATCATTGTTGTTTTCAATGACTATTTTGATGAAAGGTCACTCTTATCAACAAATTTCCATGATTTAGTCATTTCTCTTTCAACGAATGTTCATGTTTATTCATTGTTTTATCGATGCATATTTCGATGATGGGTCAATTCTCTTTCGAAGAATGTTCATGTTTTAGTCGTTTCTCATCAGAAGAATGTTCATGGTTTATTCGTTGCTTTTTCAATGAATATTAGTGGTTTAGTCATTGTACGTTCAATGAAAATTTCAATGAATCATCATTGTTTTTCCATCAAATGTTCATGGTTTAGTCATTGCTCCTTTGACGAGCCTTTCGAAAAACATTCATGGTTTTGTAGTTTCTCTTTCGATGAATGGTCATTTCTCTTTCGACCAATGTTCATGGTTTAAGCATTTCCCTTTCGAAAAACATTTCGATGAATGGTCGCTTCTCTTGAGACACGTGGGTTTTCAAAACAACGACAAGATCTGCGTTGACACAGTTCCAACCCTCCTACAATGACAAAAATGTGTTCAAGTTGTCATCTGACGATCGAAGATATACCGATGAATATTTATCCAGGTGTTCAAATAACTCTTTCATCAGAACTGTAGTCAGACTAATGAAAAACGGTTGTTCGTTGAAAGACCGTCAAAATTTTAATGAAAAAAATGGGGTTCATGCTTTTGTTGGAAGCGCAACGTGTTTACAATGAAAAGTCATTGATAAAGTGTCTGATAAGTGGCCCAATGTAATAGTGTTGGCATGGAGACCCCATGCCTTGATAATCAACATAAAGAGAGAAGTGATAACACATGAATGAAATAGGCATGGTATCAAGCATATGTAAGAAATGGAAACAAAGATGGATATGGATGGGATAAGATGCATGAGAAATAAGAATGTTGACAAAGGGGAATAAGAAAGTTTAACCACTCTACAAGTGAAAGATAACAATTAAATTATTAAATGTAAATGAAGATAATAGACAATGGGTAATCAATCTAACTATAATTTAAGAAATACAATGTATAAATTATGAATTTAAATATAATAAAAAATCTAACAAATAAGTTAGTGAAATAACCACTAGAACATGAGATAAATCATGAGTAAGTCTAATGACAATAATAGGAATTAGATTATGAAAACGTAAGCAAGTTGTGAGAGCAAGATCAAGAGAGTCATATATGTATTTACCTTCCCTACAAGGATAGTGTGAGAGGTCTGTGAGTGCCTACACAAGGATATTAGTACTATAATTCCCCAAGTGGGGCACAAATAGTCAAAGTAGCTAGTTTCACTTGTAATAATAAGATACAAATTCTTGAGATGAGGGGTAAAAGGAATCGACATTATGGAAATTCCAAGCTAGCCCCATAAAGGTTTCTTCATAGAAAAATATGTAATCAACTTGGAAAACTAGATATTATGGAAGTTTTCAAGGATTGATACTGCCACAAGCCATCTCAAGAAGGTTCATAAGTCAAACGATTAGGGAAATATTTTTTTTGTAATTGGGTTTTACCTAAATGTTGGTGATATTCCAACACTGGGTAAGAATATCAAGTCTAACGATTCTATGATCAATGTCATTATTTAAATATTCTTCTGGAATAATCACATTAATTTTTTATTTAGTATTTCAAATCAAGTTGATGTGATCCATCATCGATAGACTGCATTGGAAATGTCTAAAACATTGATTCAAAATTGAATGAAATTATTCTAGAATAACATTTAAACAACAAGATAAGAACATGTCGAAGATGTCCCAAACTAGTACATCAACCTCAATATTATGCTCTCTGGGGATGTGATGAATATGACGGGAAACATCACATGTAATAAATATTTATGCTAAGGCAATGGATGGATCAATATCATCACTACAAACTTCCTAGACTCTATTGAGCTATTAGGAAACTAGAAGGGAGTATGAGAAGAGTGTGACATAAGTATCACCAAGGACGAGAGTGTCATCCAAACCACCGATGACTATTGAATACTCTATTGTGTTATTTGTTGTATGAATAATTATACATCATAGATGAAACACTCAAATTGGTCACTTAACATCCAAATGACTAGGTGAATCTATAAATTTGTCTCTCACTTTTTGGCAAGAGAGGAGGGTAGAAATTGTCTCCACAAATAATCAATTGAGGGATAACCTCCATCAAATTTTTAACCCCGTGATCAAGGTTTTAAGGCCTCAATCAATGGCAAAAATCCTCTATATATGGATTAAGTAGACATAGAGCCTTGATTAAGGATCTCTAAACATGTGTTTAATCCATTGATCAAGGTAATATAAACCCTCAATTGAGGGTTTAAAATTCATTAAACTTTCCCCATTTTTGCTAGATTTCATCGAGTTGTAACTTCCATGGATTTAAATCCCTTCACATTTTCCATGGAAGGTGGAAAACTTGATGCTATTTGATTCATCATTGAACCCTCTATAAAATGGCATATTATTTTTCTATTTTTAATTCATTAATTTGTTCTAAAACTTATACACATTTTTCCCCAATAAGTAAACCATCCAGATAAAAATCAATATCTTAAAAATTACACAACCAAAAAATTATAAAAAAAATATTTGGGACATGTGTAAATGTTTACTCTTCAAAATGGTATTTTTATTTTTTTAGTTTACATAAACATGACTTAAAGAAAAATGTTGCAAAAACAAAGGTCTATAATTGTGTTTAAAATCTTAATTAGTCGGTGTGGAAAAGTAATAAAAAATACCAGTTTTCAAAAAAAAATCAAAATATGTGAGATAAATTGCATTCTTGTAAATATCAGTCTAAATATTTGTTTTTGAAAATTTAATATTTATCACTAAAATAGTTGTTCTGAACAAAAGTCACGTGTTAACTTTTTCAAAAATTTGCAATGAAAAAAATATAAATAAACTAATTGTTAGCTCATTAAATGTAATTATCCACACACACACACATTAGAAATATAACACAATTCGTTACAAATTGTCTTTTTACTTCACAACAAATTTATCTAGGCATATATGAGTTTTGATGACTTCAATTTAAGATATATGTAAACTATCATATCTCCATTGCCACATTTCAATAGAAAGTGGGGCATGCCTTCATGAATTTCCTCAATTGTGGAAGGGATTGGGTTGCCCCAACTACGCCCATTTGTGTGAATGATAATCTAGTAGGTATGGAAAGGTACTCCTACTCCATGTTGAGCATGAAATTGGACAAGAAGATTGATCTATAAACTACCATGGATATTCCATTGGAATAGTTCATCACAATAGATCTTATAATATGCTAAAATCCTTATTATGCAGGTTCATTTCCTTAGATATCAAATTTGTTATCACTAGCTTCTTGCTCTATTTTTTTTTATAGAAAATAATTGAAATACTAAAATCAAAGAACAAGCAAATGAAATAACACCATCCACACAAATAAATACAATATTTGCCCTGGGAAACCCAATATGGGAGAAAACCCAAATCGAAGGTGAGGCTAATGTTCTTCTCTCTTTACTTCAAATATCAAAATGCAAATACAAAGGAATGAGCACTCACTATGGAGTTTACTATGACATTGTGGCCTAAAATACTACTAAAAAATATTCCTCCTCCTCTCTTGTGTTGTCAAAATACCACTACTAAATGATTTTCTTAGCTATGGAACAAGGACAGTTATAGAATGGAACCCCTTCTCCTCCTAAATGCCTAGTATTTAACACAACTCAATAGTCATCTAGAGTTAGGGTTTTGACTTCATCAACCCTCAATTAGTGACAAGGTTTGTACCTTCTAGAATGTTATTGAAATTCCACACATGGATAGCTCCATATGTGTGAGTAATGGGGGATGAATTGGAATTCAATTGTACCATGGTGGTAAACAAGGTAGGTCAACTTGTAGGAGGCATAACTTTCCCATACGAGCTCTGAGTGAGGTGATTTACTCACCATTGGAAAGGTTGTGGTGTGTAGATCAACTTTGAGGGTGTGGGAATAAGTTCCAAATTTTGTAACCCAAAAAAAATGTTGTTTAATGCCTCAAAATGGCTGTAGAAGTTTTTGGGCCCCAATTTTTTATCGATGGAATGTTGTAGATATGTTCAAATACATGTCCATATTCTCCTAAAATGTATTCCAAAAGGAACTCAGAAATCTGGTATCCCTATTTGAGATGATTCTCCTTGGTATCTGTTGATAGGTGGAAATATTCCCTCTTGCAACAAGGGATAGCTACCCAATCACAGGTCCCAATTAGATCTATTTTTGTTTGGGATGGTAGCTTCCAACTGAAATGTGGGCTTAGTTTTCCACTAAATAAATTTTCTCATTGATATTCAAGACTTAATCATTTTAGATCTGTAATTTGATGTATCTTAATCTAATTTGAAAAAATGAGAACTATTTAATCTAACTATCCTATCGCATATGAGAGCAATGCTTAAAAACTAGAATATGTAGATCAACATGATTAATTTCCAAGAACAAAAAAAGTTCATAATCCTCAGGAATTGTTAAGCATAATAAGTGTTATGACTTGAAGATCACAACAATTATATCCTCATCCAACTTAGGAATTGTTAAGCATAATAAGTGTTTTTGTTCCTGAGATTACACTTAATGATTAGAAGCATAATGTTAAGGCATCATAAATATAAAGGTTGATTTTAAGAAGTTCTTTTTCTTCCGATAATTATATAAGATTGAATCCCCCAAATGAAAATAAAAATAGAACAGTACAGAGGTCGTAATTTGTCATCCGAGTCGATTTATGAAATCAGGTGAGGTGAGAGAAACTTACAAAACTATTAAACAAAACAAGGCATCAATGCAGAGATGAATCTTATCCTGTTCACGGTAGAAAAAAAGAAAGCATGCACTCTTGAAAGGATATAAGATTTAGTTATCCAAGTAGCTTACAGGTCTTGTATTTACTGACAGCAAATACAGAGGAAAAAATGCTTGTTTAATGAACAACCAGTTTGGTGTCATTACAGTAGCTATGTTACTAAATTTTAAACACTCACTTATCAAAGATACATTTAAAGAAACAAGATATATCGAGTATAAAGGGGAAACATAACTCAGACTGCAAAAATATTGGAATCTATGTATGCGCTTGTATTAATTCTCACAAAGGATATTTTCTCTTAATTACATTTGACAAGAAGCAACCCTTTGTTCAATATTTGAAACATGTATTTATACAAAAGGTTCTCAACCCTAAGCGGTTGGAATTCTCCTTATTTCTAAAATAGTAAAATTACAAAATGTAAAATCTGAAATGTTTCACTTGCATCTCCCTTGTCTCTTCGCTATGCTGGTGGAGACATTTTTTCTTTCTTGTTCTCTAGCTCAGAAACAAATGGTCTTCTAATCATGATCTATACAAATGATGTGTACATGTTATCTCATTGGTTCCCGGAAGTGTTGCCTTTTCCCTGCTCAACACATTTGACACACATGCCCACGAATTGTACCACCAATCTAGATGGCTCTGTTAAGTCGTTTGCCTCAAACATATATAATTTATTCTCTAAGTGAGGTAGTCTTCCTTCCATTCTTTTGTCTTCTGAAAATATAGACTGTAGCTACAGACTGGGCTTCACTAGCCACCTATCTATCGAAGTAATATCAATATGTTTTAATTGCAAGATTTGAGCCCGAGCTTCTTCCATGTTTGTCTTGATATTAAGTTTATGCTTTGCTATATAAACTTGTCCCAAGACTTCAAAGATATTATATTTTCTGAGGCCTAATGACTCTTTGTCAAGTAAATGAAAAGTTTCTTCACAATCCTTCTTCACTTCCTTAGCCATCCTTTTACTTTTCGCTATGTTAGTCTCCCAGGTCTTCAGTATAATATTGCCTCTAGTTTGTTCCGAGGGAGACAATATGGAGACCATAGATACTCCTTCTCTTTCCAATGCCACAGCTGCTTCTTGGAAAGTGGCCCGAGAAACAATAACCTCTCGTTCCTCTAAACAGATGTTATTTAAGGATTGGTTGACCACCCAAAAATGGTTTTGGACAGCTTCTAGGTGAGGTGTCAGAAAGGACATCTGTGTTTTGGCTCAAACTTTCACCAGGCGCTTTAGTTTCCTTTCGTGGAGCCATGGTATCAGGCCATAGAACTCAGTTATCTATCACAGGGAATGCGCAAAATTCTTTATCTTGAAAACTTGTTTCTCAGTAAAGATGCACAATGAAATTCAAATTCAATACCCTTTTTCTTTAATTGCATCAATTAACCAATTCCTCTACTGACGAAACATTTACTTTCCTTAATGAATAAGATTTAGGTAGTGGTCCAGGATCTCATTTGGAATGATTGTCGTAAATCAATTATTAATTTCATTAATTTTCGAGAAAATCACAGATGAAATTTGGATTTATCCGAGTCATTATTCAGCGAAGGATTAATCACATGATAATCATTGTTAATGTATTTATTAATCACACTTATTGTTAAGTAAATTTTGGATTTTCAGATCTCGGGATATCCTATAACATTTCAAGATATGACTTCTGAAACGCTAAATTGTGATGTGATTAGTTATATTTAATCATGTTTAACCCTTTTAAATAATCATGATTAACCTAAGATAGTTTTTTGATTTCGGATATCGGGACTTCGATAGTCGCTTGAGGTAGGATCACCTGAAATGCGAGATCGCAATATGATTAATTAACCGTTAATCGTATTTAATTCTTAATTAATCTGGTTTAAAGCTTAAAATAGTTTCATGATTTCGGATATCGGGACTTTGGAGTTTCTACATGTTGAAATTCTTGCACTGCGAAACTCTGAAACCCGACTTTTCGAATGTAGTCTTTAGTGATTTGACTTTTTAATGAATAGGCAGCTCCATAAATTTTAAGAGATTAGGGTCATTTGATTTAAAGGAAGACTTCATCAACAATGAGAATCAAGCGTGTGTTGTTTTTATTTAAACGAGAATGAAAACTATTTAAAGTCTAAAGTTTATAAAAATATATGTGTTCCAACATACGCTCCATCTAGGGATCGCGTCTCCCTGCGAGACACAGAAGAAAAGTATACCAAGTGCCTTCATTGGGTAAATGGATTCATTATTGCATCTTTGTGAAACACATTCGGGAAAAGATCATACTGAGAAAAATAATTTCAATCGAAACTTAGAAAACCTTCAAAACACATCAAATCATGATTTTCAGTTAGCCTATTTGAAATTCCTCTTTCTTAAAATTGTATTCAGATTTTCTTAAGATAATCGAAACAAATTTAACCAGTCTACCAGACTCTGTTTGATTTTGTTCGCATCAAGGAAAAATAATTTTAATGATTTAGTCGGGGAGTCCTACATAGGATTAGAATGTAAATCTTGTCGAAAAGGGAACTAACTACCAGAGTACATTATAATACATGTATAACAGCCTTGCAGATATCATAGACATTGCTTCACTGCCAGCAAGCCTGTTCAGTACCCCGGTGAAGTTATCTAATTCCCTCATTGAATTTCCTTTCACCACTTCAATTAGTCATTTTCCATTTAAATGTTGAGATGAGGGCAATCATTTAATGAATTTCCTTGCATCATCTCTTTTTGGACTAGATGGGGGTAATCATTTAATGAATTTCCTTTCACCATCTGTCTTATTTTTTTTTTTATAAACATGAAGTGGGGGAAATCAATTTGTATGTAATATACAAGGGACGATATTTGTTTATAATTTAGCAACAGAGGTCTGTCAACTCACTTTTATTACTCTGGGTTAATCCTCTTCCAACCTTCAAAACACCTTCACCTATAAGGAAGTTCTCGTGGGGAGCTTTTACTTTCCAGGGACTTTCCTTGAATGAAACTAATTAGTTTGAGTCTGTTAGAAAGGATAAAGTAGTTAGGATTAACCTAGACATGCTTTCTTTCAGTTAAATTGAGAGGGGCGTATAAATTTTTGCCTAACACTATTTTAATACATGTTTCTAAGTTTTCAGAGTTAAGACGAAATCCTCCCTTTGTGAAGTCCAAAAGGGGAAAAAGAGAATCAAAGAAAATAAAACTTTGGGATGGGCGAGATAAAACAGTAAGAGTACTCAAAAGTTCTGTTGTGAGAAGGGTCAATCTCACATAAGATTTTTCATATATTCTCATATTCTTTTAAGATCTTTTATTCGTACTTCATTTTTATTTCATTTTTTATTTTATTTTGATATTTTAATTTTATTTAACTCGGAGAAGACCTTTAGGATTAAGCCATAATTCTTACATTCCTCTCGTTGTGGATCAGGTGATTATATTTATAAGGACGAGACTTCCTTCATATTTAGCTAAATCTCTTTGAAAATTTCAACTTGGTTCAGTGGATTAGAAGCTCATACCTCAAATTTTTCTTATATTTTCAACTAAGCAAACCACTTATTTATCACCTATTTTGAGAGAATATCAATGTTCTTAAACGTCTTTCTGATATCTCCTTATCTATCAACTGTCAGCAAGCATTCTAAATAAAGGTAAACACGAGAAATGTTAGAAACTTCTCAAAAAATAAATAGTAGTTGTTACTTATTTTTGATATTTCTATTTTTTGTGAAATCAACAAACCTGGTTGTATTTACAGTGAAAGTGGAAACTTACCAAAGAAATTAACATTTCAAATCAAAACAAGGAAATCAAACTGGTATATATAGTGAGAGTTTGGAAACATGTTTATTTCATAAAGTGCTTCAGGTAACGCTCGTTGATGGGGGTGTTAAGGACTTTCCCATCGAGGTTCTCCAACAAGAACAAATTCTTTCCTTCAGAAGCTATGACCCTGAAAGGTCCACACCAGATGTGATCAAATTTTCCATGTTTGTCGGCATCCTCCTTCCTAACGCCCCATTTCAATACGAGGTCCTTAGGAAGGAACTCCCTATATTTAGCCTTTTTATCAAATAGGGCTTTCATATTGTCTTGGTATTTCTAGAGTTTCTTATCCACCTCAACCCTGTTCTACTGCACTTATATTAACTGGTTGATTCTTCGGGTGATATCATTAGGTTCTTCCTTTGAATCTTGCCAGAGATTCATTACCAGCAAAGCCAAGTTTATAGGTATTACCATGTCAGTCCCGTACACCATTTGGAAAGGGGACATTCCAATCGATTTCTGAGTGCCAATTCGATTCGCCCACAAAGCATATTTCAGATGAACATGCCAGGATTTCTTGTTTTTGGTTAGCACCTTTTTTATTATGGTGATTAAGATCTTATTTGATGATTCAGCTAATCCATTGCCCTGAGGATAGTAAGTTGCGGAATATCCCAGTATAATATTGTAATTTTGACAAAAACTAACCATCGCCATGGATTTGAATGCCTGAGAATTATTTGTAACTATCTTATGAGGACACCCAAATCCGGATAAAATGTTTTCCTCTAAGAAATTTATCACCACTGAGTCTATAGCATTTCTGGTCGAAATGGCCTCAACCATTTAGTGAAATAATATGTAGCAGTCAATATCCATTTATGTTGTGTGCTTGAATGTGGATGAATTTCTCCAATAAAATACAAACCCCACTATTGAAATGGAGCTTCCATCTTGACTAGGGTCAAGGGTAGTGCGAGGAGTTTTTGTTTACCTGAGAATAATTGACAGGGATTACGGGCTCTGACTTTAGCATTCACATATATAAATAACTTCGAACAATAGTATCTAGCTCTTAGGATCTTATAAGTCATTTCCCTCCAGGCGTGGTGTCCTCCACACATCCCTTCATGAAACTCATTTATGACGTTCTCTGTTTCGGATTCTGTTAGGAATAACAATAAAAATCCCAATGGGTCTTTCCAATACAGTTGACTGTCAACGATACAATATTTTACCACGTGCAGCTTAAGTGTTCTTGCCTTGGAAGGATTCATATCACTCAGACACTACAGAGTCAAGAGATATGAAACTATGTTGATATACAAGGCAAAGGAAGAGAATTTTTCTTGGATCTTAGTTGCAGGTATAGTGACATCAAATTTTTCTATGTCTGGAAAACCTTCGTAAGCTTGCAGATGATTTATCCCGAGTTCTCTAAAATTTGATTCGGCTAATAGCTTAGCCAGGCCTTGACCTTTGACAAGTTTGTTGGTTTGACCTCAAGATCAAATTCCTGGATCTTGGAAATCCATCGGCCTCTCCTACCGTCACTATTAGGTTGAACCAATATATATTTAACGGAACTAGTAGGTACATATGCAATTACTTTAGAATGTATAACATAGGTCCTAAAATATTTTATGGCTTTCACCATTTCATATGCTTTCTTTTCCAATATGTCGTATTTCAACTCTGCGTCTCTGAGGATTTTGCTGAAGAATGATATCGGTTGTTCGAACCCTTCCTCGTTCTTCTGTAGGAGTACAATTGTAATCGTATGTTTGGATGCGAATGAGAAAATCAAGAATTCTTTCATGTAATCAGGACTGGCCAGCATGGGTGCTTCCCCTATAACTTTATTAATATGTTCGAAGGACTCTTTAGCTTCAGTTGTCCATTTGACCTCGTTGTCCTTTTTTAGCATATTTGTAATCAACTTTACAATTTCAGTGAAGTTCAGAATAAATCTCCTTAAAAAGTTTATTTTTCCTAAAAAAGATTGGATTTCCTTTCTGTTCCTAGGAATATTTATTGTAACTATAGCTTCAACCCTTTTATGGGTCGATTTTAATTCCATTTCTAGATACTATATGGCCCTAGAGTGTACCTTCATGCATTGAAAAATGATATTTCTTGGGGTTCAAAGACAAACCAAATTTTCGACATTTCTCGAACGTTTGTTTGAGGTGTATTAAGTGCTCTACATCAGATTTAGAAAACACAGTTAAATCATCAATATAAATGAAAAAAAACTTATCTCTTTCACCAATGAAGGTGATGTCCATTGCTCATTGGAAAGCGACTCCTACATTCATCAGAACGAATGGCATTTTATCATACATGAAAGTACCCCATGGGGTAGTGAACGTGGTTTTTTCTTTATCGTCCTCGTGGACTCCAATTTGGTTATAAACTAAAAATCCATCAATCATATACATTTTATTAGCTTCGGCCACTTTCTCCAAAACATGATCCATTTTAGGTAGTGCATAATTATCTTTGAGGGATGATCTATTTAAGTTCCTAAAATCCACGCATAGTCCGATTTCACTGTTTTTCTTCCTAACTGGGACTAAATTGGCTAGCCACTTGGAATATATGAGTGGAATGATGATTTTTGCATCCAAGAGCTTCTTTACCTCTCTTTATATCACGAGCAACAGTATAGGATTTATTTGTCTGAGCTTTTGCCTGAAAGGTTTGATGCTCTGCTTTAAAGGGATCTTATGTTCAATGATAATGGTATCATAAGTTCTAAATTCGTCATAAGACCAAGCTAATACATATTTTTATTGCTTGAGTAAATCGACATATTTTCTTTTCATTTCAGTTGGAAGGTATTTAGATATCTTTACCATCTTAGGAGTTTCCTTGGTGCCTATATTACAATCTTCAACCTCTTCAGGCTGAGGTTGCAAAGAATACTTTAGGGGAATATCGTCATGATCAAATCATCTCTCCAAAGGAATCAGACCTTTTGGGATCTAATTTTTTTTTAGTACCAACATGCGGTGATTAGCGATCTTATCCATAAACTCCTAAGGATCTTCACCTTCTTGCATGACTCAAGCAGAGTCATTCTGATTTTCCCAATCAATATGTGTTTCAGAAAATTCATCGACCATTTCTAAAAATGGTTTGATATGCTCATCATCATCAAATAACTACCAGTGTTGAACATTATTCGGTATTGAAGGTCAGTGTCTCATTTCTATGTGATATTTTAGCTTCAAAACCGTAGGTGGCATGAAAGTCACAATCGCTTTCGCTAGGGAGTCAACTCGTTGATTTTCTGCCCTGGGAATATGATGAATATTGAATGATGAGAAAAAAAATCGATCATATCCCAGGTGCAGTTTCTATACAACCTTAATCTTGGATGCTTGGCCTAACACTTCTACCTAATATATTTTACAATCAATTATGCATCACCGTAAACTATTAGATTTTCAATTTTCAACTTTCTGGAAGCCTCTAACCCTAAGACAAGAGCCTCTTATTCACATACGTTATTAGTATAATCAATGTCCCATTGAAATCTATATGAGAAAGGAATAATAAATTCATAACCAGGTGCTACAAACAATACCCCAGCTCCTGCTCCTTCCCACGATGAAGCACCATCAAAATATATCTTCCAAACTCCTACACTATTTTCATTTTTATTTGTTTTTTCTATTTTTTGTTTTTCTTCTTCTGTACAATTTTCTTCTATACATTCATCTAAACTATCATCAAGTGATAATATACAATTCCCTAAATCTTGATCAGCAACATATACTGGATAGTTATTTGGGTTTTGTGGGTCACTTACAGTATATGCCAATCTTGTCTCTCTATACATACAGGTGAATTGTCCGTCAAAGATCGGGTTCGTGGCATAATTCATATCCAGTTGCAGTGATACTCCAATTTTAGCACCCCAAGACCTAGACAACAACATTTCATACTTTGTAGGAACATCAACAACAACTACATCCATGAGAATACTTTTCATAGGGATCTGTGCAAGATTAACTACTAAATCTTTAATCATGTCGAGGCACTTAAATTTTCTTGAATCGAAGGAATACAAGTCTCGGTAGGGTATAGTAACCTCGAGGCCCAGTTTTTCCATAATGGATTTGGGCATTAAGTTGTGTGAGGCTCTAAAATTCAACATACAGTTATGTAGCAAGTGATCATGCACAGTCAACGTGATATAAAAAGGAGCGACAGGGTCTTTGGCATTTTCGATATGCAGACCAAACATTATAGTAGGATTATAATATTCCAAATTAATAGAATCTGCATGACTTTCAGTATCCGAGAAATTAATCATCTTGGCGATTTTTTTCTGTACATCGGCTCTTTTTCCATTTCAACAAGAGGTACCGAAATTTTAATTTTATTGATTTCGCTCTCTAGATTGAAACTTCCAATAATCGTTTCATCTTCCCTGGATGGTATCTTTGTGTATCTTTTTTCTTTCTTATTGGTTTGTGTTGCCTTTGTTTCCGTCCATCTTCGTATTGGTATCTTGTGTCTCAACTGTCTTTGTTTTGGCAATTAGCTTTTCAATGGATGGTTGACATGTCTCATTATCTTTACTTCTCGACAAAATTTTCTTCGGTGGATCAGTTGTAAATTTTTTATCTCTAGGCCTTAGATTATATTTTTTTTAGAGATCAACCATTATAGAGTCGGTGATTCCTTGATAATTGGAGTCCCCCATATTATGTATACTTAGATCGTCTCCAAACAGTGGTTATTGGTCTAAATACCTTTCGTAATCATGTCGAGTCAGGTGAGGTTCTTGGTCATTATCACTGAGGTCGCCTATATCTTCATCAAATCCCTCAAAATCTTGTGCATCATCGCTTTGTATAAAGTTTTTTGTTTTTAAGGGAGCTTTGATTTTCTGATCCTCATTTTTTACCGGCCTCTACTGGATCTGTGGATTTGGTTTCCTTTTGAAGTCTCTCCTAGCAAAAGGATCAGGCTTAGCCTGGTCTAATTCCATTCTGGATATCTTGTTTGACAATTCTTTTATTATTTCGGCCATATCATCCATTGTTTCCTCCGCAGACTTCCCAGATCCGAAAGTTCCATCTTGCTCCCAGAAGCACTTAGTGTTTTTGTTTCTTGTTTCGACCTTCTCTTTCAGTTTACCAGATGCCATCATGTTTGACTCAATTTCAATGGCATCATCTTTCATTCTGGTGAGATCAACAGATCTCCTTTCTCTCAAAAGTAGGGCAAAGTCTGGCTCGAAAGCTCCTGCGAAAGTTACTTTAGCTACAGGCTATGAGGGTTTAACTTCTGTCGGAATTTTGTGATAAATTTTATTAAATATTTGAATGAACTCTAAGTCTAACTCTGAATTCTTTTTTCTCAAAGCCCCAAATTCTATCAGGTAATACAAGTGATCTTTTCTCTCTCCACACTGCCTCAAGAAGGCGGTTTCCAGTGCATTGTAAGATGTTATAGATCCCATTGGAAGCCCTTGAAACCAAAGTCTTACTTGGCCTTCAAAGGTTTGCACCAAAAGTATCAAATAAACATCCTCATGCTCAATGTCGAGGATATCAACGAATTGGTCGAAAAAGTTTATGTGTTATGTTGTCGTGAAATCTCCCTCTCCTGTGAACTTTGGTAAATTCTTCATGTAATTTTCAAGTAGTTCATGAAGGACAGGGGGAAGGGCCAGAGGAGCATATCTGGCAGCTACTTTGGCAAAGATCCTAGGAGGGGGTGGTGGTGTCCCTTGGCCGCCTCCTCCTCCGGCACCACCTCAGATGCCACCTCCTCCAATTGCAGCCATTTGAATGTGAGGGGATGAAATTTGAGAGATGAAAAGGGAGTTTTTGTAAACTTGTAGTGGCCCTTTGGCTAATTTAGAATGAGGAGAATGAAGTTCTGGAGACAGATCAGTAGGAGACAAAAAGTATGAAAAAGGGGAAAAAGGGAAACAAGGGTTGGGTTCTTCGAACTTACAAGATATATAGACAGGAGAACCAACAAGAGTTGAATCAGGATATGTGATATACTTCTCAAAGTTTCATGGAATAGAAACCTTTACTTCAGGGATCCATGAAATAAAAGTGGGTATCAAAATGGGTCCTTTACCTTTATTAGTAGAGGGGGATTCGAAATGATCTCGGCTTTTATCTCAAGTAAAAGAGGTTCGGGGTTTATAACTTCAGTTTCAGGTTTATTAGTTGATGTATCTCTGAAGTGGCTTTGTGGGTAACCCTCTTGTGAGGTTGATTGTTCAATTGGAACCTTAGCATTAGTTTTCACAGCTTTGGGTTGGTAAAACTTACCTGTGGATGCGACAGCTTGCTTGGGGTTTCCCCTTGGTCTTAAAAGTTTTTCGGGATCGGTTACAGGAGTAGTATGTTGTTCGTCAGCGTTCTTCTGGGTATTCTTTCTACAGAATGCTAGCTTATATATTTTGGATTCACCAAGTGAAATATAAATCCTTAATACATTATTCAATCTTTGTTCACTATTAAAGGCATAATATTACCTCGTCGTTCTTCCCAGGGAAAAATAACTTCGTATCTCCATCCTTGGCAATGGCACCAAAAAGATGTTGTTCATGAGATTACACTTAAGGCTTAGAAGCATAATGTCAAGGCATCATAAATATAAAGGTTGATTTTAAGAAGTTCTTTTTATTTCGATAATTATATAATATTTAATTCTCCAAATGGAAATAAAAATAGAACAGTACAGAGGCCGTAATTGTCGTCTGAGTCGATTAATGAAATTAGGTGAGGTGAGAGAAACTTACAAAACTGTTAAACAAAAAAAGGCATCAATGCAGAGATGAATCTTATCATGTTCACAGTAGAAGAAAATAAAGCATGCACTCTTGAAAGGATATAAGATTTAGTTATCCAAGTAGCTTATAGGTATTGTATTTACTGACAGCAAATACAGTGCAAAAAATGTTTTCTTAACGAACAGTCAGTTTGGTGTGATTACAGTAGCTGTGTTACTAAATTGTAAACACTCATTTATCAAAGAGACATTTAAATAAACAAGAAATATGGAGTACAAAGGGGAAATATGACTCAGACTGCACAAAGATTGGAATCTTTGTCTGCGCTTGTATTAATTCTCACAAAGGAGATTTTCTCTTAATTACATTCGGCAAGAAGCAACACTTTGTTCAATCTTTGAAACATGTATTTATACAAAATGTTCGCAACCCTAAGCGGTTGGAATTCTCCTTATTTCTAAAATAGTAAAATTACAAAATGTAAAATCTGAAACGCTTCACTTGCATCTCCCTTGTCGCTTCCCTATGCTGGCGAAGGAGTTTTTTCTTTCTTGTTCTCTGGCTTAGAAACAACTGGTCTTCTAATCATGATCTATACAAACGATGTGTACAGGTTATCTCATTCGTCCCCGAAAGTGCTTCATTTTCCCTGCTCAACACATTTGACACACATGCCCACGAATTGTACCACCAATATGGACAGATTTGTTAATTCGTTTTCCTCAAACATATATAATTTATTTTCTAAGTGAGGTAGTCTACCTTCCATTCTTATGTCTTCTGAAACTATAGATTGTATCTACAGACTGGCCTTCACTAGCCACCTATCTATCTGAGTAATATCAATATGTTTTAATTACAAGATTTGAGCCCGAGCTTCTTCCATGTTTTTCTTGATGTTAAGTTGATGCTTTTCTATATCAACTTGTCCCAAGACTTCAGAGATATTATCTTTTATGAGGCCTAATGACTCTTTTTCAAGTGAATGAAAATTTTCTTCACGATCCTTTTTCACTTCCTTAGCCATCCTTTTACTTTCCGCTATGTTAGTCTCCCAAGTCTTCAGTATAATATTGCCCCTGGTTTGTTTCGAGGGAGACAATATGAAGACCATAGATACTCCTTCTCTTTCCGATGCCACAAGGGCTTCTTGGAAAGTGGCCCGAGCAACAGTAGTCTCTCTTTCCTTTAAACAAATGTTATTTAAGGATTGGTCAACCACCCGAAAATGGTTTTGGATAGCTTCTAGGCGAGGTGTCAGAAAGGACATATATGTTCTGGCTCGAACTTTCACCGGGCGCTTTAGTTTCTTTTCGTGGAGCCATGGTATCAGGCCACAAAACTCTGTTATCTATCACAGGGAATGCGCAAAATTATTTATCTTGAAAACTTGCTGCTCAGTAAAGCCACACAATGAAATTCAAATTCAATACCCTTTTCCTTTAATTGCATCGATTAACCAATACATCTACTAACGAAACATTGACTTTCCTTAATGAATAAGATTTAGGCAATGGTCCAGGATCTCATTTGGAATTATTGTTGTAAATCAATTATTAATGTCATTAATTTTCTAAAAAAGCACAAATGAAATTTGGATTTACCCGAGTCATTATTCAACGAAGGATTAATCACGTGATAATCATCATTAATGCATCAGTTAATCACACTTATCGTTAAGTAAATTTCAAAGTTTCGGATCTCAGGATATCCTATAACATTTCAAGGTATGACTTTTGAAACGCGAAATCGCGATGTGATTAGTTAATTTTAATCATGTTTAACCCTTTTAAATAATTCTGATTAACCTAAGACAGTTCCACGATTTCAGATATCAGGACTTTGATAGTCGCTCGAGGCAAGATCCCCGAAACGCGAGATCACGATATGATTAATTAACCATTAATCATTTTTAATTCTTAATTAATATGGTTTAAATCCTAAGACAGTTTCACAATTTCGGATATCGAGACTTTGAAGTTGCTACATGTTGAAATGCTTGCACCATGAAACTCTGAAGCTCGACATTGCGAATGTAGTCTTTAGTGATTTGAATTTTTAATGAACATGCAGCTCCATAACTTTTAAGAGATTAGGGTCGTTTGATTTAAAGGAAGACTTCATCAACGGTGAGAATCAAGCACACGTTGTTTTTATTTAAATGAGAATGAAAACTATTTAAAGTCTAAAGTTTATAAAAATATATGTGTTCCAACAAGTGCTATGACTTGAAGATCCCAACAATGATATCCACATCCAACTCATAGTCAAAGAAAATTTTATGTAGTTAAAAATAAGAGATATAGAAAAACAAGAGTTTCATAAATCTTTTCTGGAACTATAATAATCCATTCACAGTATAATAAAAGAATAGTCTAATCATCATACAAGATTATCTTTTTCTTTGACTACCAATTTAAAACCTTAACATAAATATTAGATATAAAGAAGAATGATAAGCTATAAGTTGTTTAGAAAAAAATCATAAAAACCTATTCAACTGTAAGTCCAAATACATCAATTGTTATCAATCATAAAAATAATCTCAATAACAGTAATACATCTTTATATAATATACAATCACTTGACAAATAAATAGAGTTATAAAACAAAATTCACATAAAATCTAAGTATAGGAATTTATAATATAAAAAAAAAATGCAATTACACAAACTTCACTTTACTCAAATAAATTTTCCAAAAGACTGAGTCTTCAAATTTAAATTCAAACTGATAAGAGTAACAATTTTGAATCTTCGGTTTACAACCCCAAAGAAAACAAGTGTTTGATTCAAGCCTAATAATAATACCAAATCATTTCTATATCCATTGATTCCCCTGTTCAAGAAAGAATTTCGATCTCCTAGCGAGAGAAATATGTTCCTATAGCATAAAAATTCCCCCTTTCATTGAACTGCGAACTCATGCTTTTATAAGTGAACTTGTGACTTCTTCTCAACTTATTTCTCATCATCATTCGAAAGTTAATTTGGTATAAACAATAAAATTGATAAACATTTAATTCATATTCTTGTTATATTGTCCACATAGGATGGTCCCATGAGAATTGATATTTACATTCATCAATTAAATCAACGCATGCCAAATCATCATTTTAGTGGAGTAACTAAAATGTCTTTATAGGTTTTATAGACTTTACTTTAAAAAGGGATATACAAAGGATATACTTAAAAAGAAAGTGAGATGAAAAAAGGGGAGGAATCAATGTGATAAACCATACCAGGTAGTCATCAACCATTAAAGAATGTAATTCAAAATAAAAGAAAATAAATTCAAACATTAATTAATAAAACCATTATATATAGGTCAAACAATATGAATGTAATTCAAAATAAAAGAAAATAAATTCAAACATTAATTAATAAAACCATTATATACAGGGTCAAACAATATGGCGTCAAAAATTCTAAGGTTATTGATCAAAAGAATTACTTTAATGAAGCATTGTCGAACAATCATCATTAATCCTTATACAAGGTCTTCCTTAGATATGGTAAGTTTTATGAGAAAGAAATAACCTTTGTAGTTTTATTGTTGATGGAGTGAGTCGATGAACTGAAAAAACTATTTTGAGTAAACCACCGTAGTGTCTTGAAATATTTCTTATGCATCAAGATGGTTTTTCTATGCATATATGCCAAAGAAAACACTTAAATAAAGACTAACATTATGATTAATCATTCAAGTGAAGTGAAGTGATGAAGATTGCACAATAGCATCAATGATGAAATTTTTGCTACCACAATAAATCATTAATCCCACCATGGAGTATTCTAGTAGTTGATACCACTCCAACATTCTTAATGATGACCCAAAACATATATTTTAGTAAAAACCATGAGTAATAAAACTGCTAGCTAATAGTTTGTCCATTAACATTTTTCTCAATTTCAATAAGTTTAATAAGCATCGTCATTTCGAGAGAAGAATAATCAAATTTGTTAACGAGCAAAATAGTAGAAAAATCATTTATTGCATGAAAGTAAGAGATTCGTAAAAAATGATGCTTTCGTTATAATAAAAAATCATCAACTCATTTCCAAACTTTAACTTACATTATTTTAATATGACTTACATTATTTTAATATGTGGATTAAAAATTTTAAGATTTATCTTTTAGTTGAATTGTTTTAATCTGCCAAAAATCCAATTTCACTCATTTATACACTAAAAACCAAATCGTGTTGCAAGTGTTGGAACATTATGATAATCCACTTTTAAACCAATCAGAGGTATGCAATGACTTAGTGTAAGTATAAATGAGCATGTAGGAAATATTGAATGATAAAAAATAAAATAGACTCAAATGGCATAACCATTATGAGTGTGAGAAAAATGTGATGAAATAGAAAGTTTTTTTCACGCAACAATCTCACCATTGAAATAATAATCATTAAGCTATATGCATGCATGTAATTTCAATAATGATGTCATTCCAATAGCATCACATCACCAAGTCATCATCCCATCAAAGATAAACCAAAAATAATTGATGATAAGAAGCACTCAAAACCAAACAACCAAGAAAGGAAAATTGTCAAACCATCCCTTCAAATCAAGCAAAACCAAAATCAAATACAAGAAAAGGAAATAATTTCCAAAATTTAATGGGGGGCATGTAAAATTCCCCAACCCAACTGAGGTCCATATCCTTAGCCCCAATTTGGGCTATGCCACACCAAAATTTCAACTCGAATACCAATTTAATTCACTAAAACACTATGCAAATGCACATAATCATGTGGAGTAACAACAAATATATGCATGCAGCATATACAAGAAAAACCCATAAAATAAATAGAAAATTAAGCACACAATTATTAAAACAAGCACACAAAATACACTTATATTATATAAAATATCACCAACTATGTGCAGACCTCAAACTTTCCTCCTAGCCTTAGGCTATGTTGCTCATAACTCTCAGCAGCAGGTCATCCTCGAGTTGGGGATAAAACTCCACCAGGGCAAAGGAATCCTAAGCCAAGCTAAGGTCTGTCAACAACCAAAATACATAGACTAATGTTCCAACTCTAGCAGACATCCTATGGTATCTCATTCCCCACATGCTTATCCCACCCTAGGAAGTGTGCCCCTTCTCTGCTCAACAATCCTTTGATTGCCCCACTTCCCTTCTAGGGCTTCAGCAACAAGCCAAAAAGGAAGTCGCAGAGCCCTATAGTTGTAGCTTGGCATATTGGGAAAATAATTCCCAGTATTTCTCTCACCTGGAGAGAATGCTAATGGGCCTGATAACTTGCCTCTTCCACTCAAAATACTTAGGTTGTTGGTTGAAACAACTCCAAATCTTTATAGTGCAAGTATGATTGATGAATGCATAATGGTATGGATGGTAGAGGAGAATAATGAGTTAATGATGATAGAATGATGGAAAATATACTAAATTCCCAATTGTGTGTATGTATGTTCCCAAATTGACACTTGTCATGTTTGGAACTGCCTTGGGCCCACTTTCCCCCACTTGGGTGACACGTTCCTCATCCTTAGGAACTTTATGAACTTAGGATGAATGAATATCTCATACTTTATACTTTATATTTTGAGGAATATTAATGTAATATTCCTTTGGGCTTAATCCCCCTTGGCTTAGCCCCTCATCATATACTCTTAGCCCCCCTTTCCATTTCTAGTGGATTTTATCCCCTCATACTCTTTTGTCTGGTTGGTCTGCAGTAGTGATGTATTTTCATTAATATCGAAGTGTGATTACATTTACAAAGATAGTATCACTAGCCTTTTAGAATCCAAGCTCTCCAACCTAACAACCACACAAGCTCTCTACCTCAAAACATATATACAAAGGCTCTCTGGCCCAAAAATATCCTGGCTCAATGGCCTATATGTACATTTACAATTACAATTGGTGTTCATCCTAGGGGTATTGCATTCCCTACCCCCTTATTTATGCATTGTCCTCAATGCATTATATACACATCTACCATCAAAAACTTCAAAAGTCATCAAAATGATGCGGGTACTCTACTGACATAGCAACTTTGTGCTCCCAAGTTGCATCCTAGGAACCGTACCAAGTCCATTGGACCTTTACTATCCCTACGGATCGATTTTGGAGTTGCTTGATCTTTCGGTCCAAGATGAAAATCAGTTGCTCTTGAAAGTTTCCTTCTTGCTCCACCTGAATCACATTCCAATCAATGACATGATTAGCATCAGGTACATAGTTTTTAAGAAAAGAAACGTGGAATGCATTATGAATACACATGGATGCAGGCAGTGCAAGCATGTATGCAACAAGACCAATCCGTTCTAGGATTTCGAAAGGTCCACAATATCTCACTGCAAGTTTTGAAAAGTTTCCCAACTTCAAGGAACTCCTCTTAGCCTTCACTTTCAAGAACACAATGTCACCCACTTCAAACTCTGTGTGAGTGTTGCCCTTATCTGCGTATATTTTCTTCATGTCTTGGGAAGCCTTTAAATTCTACTTAATCTTCACCATATGTTCTTCCATTTCCCTGAGTAACCCTGGTCCAACCATTTCTCTGTCTATTGGGTTGTCCCAACTCATTGGCATGTTGCACTTTCTTCCATAGATTGCCTCAAATGGGCTAATCTTTAAAGATGCTTGATACCCATTGTTATAAACAAACTCAATCAAATGCAAATAATATTCCCATTTCGATGGTTTATCCATCACATACATTCTCATCATATCCTCAATCACCTTATTTACCCTCTTGGTTTTCCCATTAGACTATGGATGATAGGCTATGCTAAAGTTCATATTTTTCCAGGATCCTTTGAATAATCTTTTCTGAAAATTTGATGTAAATTTGGGATCTCTTTCAAACACAATTGTCTTAGGCACAACATGTAACCTGGAAATTTCTATCATACAAATATCTGAAATATTGGCTACCTTGTGAGTGAGCTTTACTGGAATAAAACGAACAACCTTAGTAAGTGTATCCACCACCACCATGATGGAATCATGTTGCTTGGTTTTTATAGGAATCTTAGTGATTAAACACATTGTTACAACTTCTCATTTCCACTCAGGAATGGGTAATGGTTGTAGCAATCTAGTTGGGTGTATGTGCTCAATCTTGACCTTTTGGCATTCCGAACATCTGGCAATAAAATCACCTATTTCTTCATACCTAACCAAAAATATTGACTTTTGACAGCAGCAATTTTTTTCTGGTAGCATGGGTTCCTAGCATAAGGCACATTATGCATTTCTTTTAACATGATGTTCTTCACTTCCTATGAATTAGGCACATAAATTATTCCTTTGTACAAGAGAATTACATTCTCCTTTATCTTATAATTTTCATTTTTTTGTTGTAAATTACCTTGTTGTAGTTTTGCCTTTATCTCCATATAATGTTGATCTGATTTTCTAGCTTCTAAAATTATATCTTTCAAATTTGATTTATACATGTTAATGGATGTAGCATGCATCTCATGCACTCTCATGTTGAGTGCATTATCCACCTTATTCTCTTTACCTTTGATATGATTTATATCAAAATCATAGTCACTAAGGAATTCCAACCATCTTCTTTGTCTAGCATTTAAAGTTGATTTTCCAAACAAATATTTCAGACCACTATGGTCTATCCTCAACTCAAATCTCTTCCCCATGAGGTAGTGCCTCCACATCTTCAAGGCATGCACTATGGCTACCAATTCTAAATCATGGGTAGAATAGTGTCTTTCATGTTCTTTTAATTTTCTTGATTTGTAACACATCACATACCCATTATGACTAAGGACTCCTCCAATTCCTTCCTTGCATGCATCAGTGCATACAACAAAATATTCATTAGGATCAATAATTCTCAAAATTGGTGCACTTGTCAACAATCTCTTCAAGTGTTTGAAGCCTCATTCACAATCACAAGTCCACTCAAATCTCACACCCTTCTTTTGAAAATATGTGATTGGGTGTGAAATCTTTGAAAATCCTTCAATAAATCTTTTGTAGGACCCTTCAAGCCCCATTAATGATCTCACCTCTGAGACATTCTTTGGTAATGGCCATCCCTCAATGGATCTTATCTTTTCTGGATCCACTACTATCCCCTCCTATGATATGATATGGCCCAAAAAATGGATATACACATGTACCATCAAAAAATTCAAAAGTCATCGAAAGGATGCATTATATACACATGGCACTCCTTTCCAACAAGCAATAGAAAATCCAAAAGATTATTGGGCATCGTGCACTCAGATGTGGGTGGACCGATGTCAGCAACTTCACTAAGTGGGTATATATATTATGTGTTTTTTATTGATGATTACTCACATAAAAGTTGGATCTATTTGTTGAAGGCAAATAATGAAGTGTTTGGCAAATTCAAAGAATTTAAGGCATTGGTAGAAAACCCAACAGAGTGGAATATAAAGACCTTGTGATAAGATAATGGAGGATAATTCACTTTAGAGAAATTCAAATAATATTGCAAGGAAGTTGGGATTAAGATGGAGATTTGTACTCCCTACTATCCTCAATAGAATGGAGTACCACAAAGGAAGAATCAGACAATCATGGAAGTAGTGAAGGCTATGATCCATGATAAATATCTACCTATGCATTTGTGGCCATAAGTAGAAAAGACTGCAATGTATGTGCATAACAGAAGTCCCCAAGAAGTACTTGAAAACAAGACACCAGAGGAGATGTTTTCAGGAGAGAAGTCAGAAGTCAGCCATCTAAGGATATTTGTATGCCCCATATTTGTGTATGTCCCCTAGGAAAAATGGACAAAATTGAATCCATCCAGAAAGAATGGAATATTTTTTTGTTACAGTGACACATCGAAGGAATACAGGATTATATATTCTTGGTCACCGAAAAGTTGAGATTAGCCGATATGATACATTCGATGAGAGTGCATCTTTCAGCAAATCAAAATAGGGTTGTGCAAAAGAGGTTCATGAGGAGTAAAATGAAGTTACTAGAGTTCCATAGGAAGAAGCAGTTGAACCAGAGGAATTCATTCATGATGATAATGACATGGAAGAGCCTCATAGGATAGCAAATATTCCTTCTTGCAAGAGAAGACCATATTGGACATAGGAGCTCATCAGAGATGCAGAAAGATATGGTGCCCCAGAAAATTATCTCAGGGAAAGTAAGGAGTTGAAACTGTATTCCAGCTATGTGGCATGTTTGTGTGATATCATGGATGCAGAATCGTCCAGTTATGAAGAGGTTGCAGAAAAGAGGGTATGGAAGGATTCCATGGGGGAGGAATATCAATCCATAGTAAAGAATGATGTATGGGATGTGGTCCCCATACCAAAGGAGAAATCAGTAGTAAGTTCTAAATGGATATACAAAATGAAACATATAGTTGATGGTAGTATTGAAAAGTATAAGGCTATATTTGTGGCTCAATGATTCTCTTAGAAGGAGGGCATTGACTATGAGGAAACATTTTCTCTCATGACGAGATATATATGTTGGATTACTGAGAGGGGGGGTGAATCAGTAATAGAGCAATGCAATCCTTTTTAACCACAATATGCAAGTGTTATATCAATGTATAATTATCATCCAATAGTTGCAGAGTAAATAAACAATGAACAAATGAGCAATCATACACATACACAGTACACAAATGTTTTTACGTGGAAACCTAAAGAAGGAGAAAACCGCTAAATGATTTTTCTTATATGTCTTCAAGAATTACATTCATTGGAAGCACCAACTTCCTTTTTTTTCCAGCTGCAACTGGAAGGAGGCTCCAACCCCCTAGTTTCTCAAGCTACAACCTAAGGGAAGCTCCAAATCTCTGATGCAAGAGCATCGTAAGCAAGCCAGAAAAGCAAGCACAAAAGTGAAAGGACAACGAGAAATGCACCAGCGCGTATTTTGAAGATATTTTGAATTTGAAAGGATGAATCATTAATGTAATATCTAGAAGGGATATGTTTGCATTTATGTTTTGGATATTGTAACACAGATCTGGAGTGTTTTCTCTCATATGTTGGTTGGAGGCATTTATTGTAATAAATGTAAAGTAGATGTAGGCTTTTATTTTCGATTAGATAGCTAGAATTTGTAGGAGGGAAAACTCTAAAAATATCCCTCATAGGTATTGTAATGTATTCATTATTATCAAGAGGAAGAGTAGAAGCTTAGAAGTAAGAAGAATAGGAGAGAAGAGAAGAGTAGATTATAGAGGATTGTATAAGAAGATAGCTAATGTTGTAGAACCCATGTACAAAGGCACTTGAGTTAATATAAGAATGATTTGACTCAATTTCATGGCATTGTGATGAATAGTGTTTGCATCTATTGAATGGTATGTTTACAGTTTGCTTATATGCTATGTTATGCATTTGTTTCAATGTTGTGTGTGTATGTATGATTCCATGTTGAAAGTATGAAGTCTGTGAGAGGGAGAGTATGAGTTTCAATTGTTTCTCATCCTGAGAATTTCTACAAGGAGTGCAACGAAGGTCCGCAAGTAGTGCGTTGACAAAATTCTAAGTTTCACCTCAAAAAAGATCAGGAGAGATATCATTGTTCTCATACCAGCAGAAGTGTAAGTGTAGAATAGAGTCGTGCAAGGTGTGCACAGGTGAGTTGAATTCTTAGAATTTTCCAACCTAGGGAGTGGTTGAAGAGATACTGTCGTAGGGAGTGCGTAGAGTTGGAGAGTTCAGATAATTAGAGATTATCATGAAGCCGCAAGGAGTGTGGGAAGAATCCCTTGAATTCCTTGATTTTGCAGCAGGAACCAAGCTCAGAAGGGATAGAGGCATTGAATCGTTCGAAGGGAAGACAAGGGTTGAAGTCACCTAGTAGAAATCAAGCTCATAAAAGGAGGCATTGAGTTATTTGGATAGTAGTATCAAGAACTCGAAAGGATGGTTGAAATTCTCAGAAGGAGAACTATTGATTCGCCGCAAACCATTAGATCCAGTGGGTCAGTGGGGAAGTTAAGGTTGAGTTTCTTCCAACACTCATAACCTCAAGAGGAATAATCATCATTAGATATGTATCAACGGGAGTCGTTGATCTTGTGATTTTGTATTTTGGCACCTCGGGAGTCGGAGTGTGGAGAAAGTCGTGACTTGGAGATCTCGTAAGTTGCGAAATCCAGATACGTGAAATTTTGACATAATCTAGACCGTCAGATCGTGGGAAGCTCAGGGTTGTCTATCTGAGGAGAATAAGTCGTGATTTCGGAATTCGGAAATGGATAATAGGTTGCATCGTGAGATCATGAGCTGCAAATTCCCGATGCACTCGGAGGTGGACCCCGAGATGTGACTAAGGTTGCATGGTTGAAGCATAAGGGGGGAGCTAGTTAAAGATCTGTTATCCCATTTCGGGGTTTTGGGAGTCAAAGGAGTCAGAGGATCTACAAACAGGAATTGCAAAGTCGCAAAGCCTGAAACACCTTTTTGGGTTAGGGTTGTGGTCACATCGGTTGGTCATGTGGGGTGGAGGTTCGTGCCTTGTGCTTGTTCACGCAAGCGTAAACCCTAGAAGGACCTATGGTTATATGTGTGAAGGTTCCTGTGGGAACTAAAGAGCCATTCCAACTTAAGGGAATAGAGCGATCTAAGACCGAGAGGTCACACAAAACTTGTTGAGGTAGGGGTGTTGCATCAGGTGGTATCAGAGCATAGATTAAAATCATTTTTTTCTATGAAGGGAGACAAAGGACAGTTGTGATTTAAATTTTGCGTGGAATAGATTTAAATAATTCTTCCAAGAAGATTTCAAGATAGACCTATGCCCAATCTAGCCATGGAAAGGGAAATGTGAGAACTTCGTGCTTGATTGGATGCTATGGAGACAGCACAGAGACGAATAGTCGATAGTGGAGATGTCAGTGAGGCTAAAAGAGAAAATGAGGTTGGAGCCAAAGAAGAAGTTGTAGTCGAAGATGTTGCAGAGGAACGTCTATTCAAAGTTGTTGCAAGAATAGGGGCCATAGAAAAAATGGACATCCCAATGTATGAAGGAAACCTAGACGTTGAGGAGCTGCTAGATTGGTTTAGAGCTCTGGATAAATACTCCGACTATGAGGATATCGAAGAAGATAAGAAAGTTAAACATGTTGTCACTAGACTAAAAGGGCATGTAGCACTGTGGTGGGATGAACTGCATGCTTACAGGCATTACAAAGGCAAGAAAAGAATCAAAAGCTAGGATAGGATGGTAGAAAAGATGAAAGACAAGTTTATACCCAGAGATTACCAAATTAAGTTGTTTCGAAGAATGTAGAATTTGAGACAGAAGGGGATGACAGTGAAGGAATACATTGAGGAGTTTTACAGACTCAACATCAAAGCAAGTCGTCATGAGAGTGATGATGAAAAATTCACTAGATACATGAATGGCTTGAGATATGAAATTCAAGATGAGATGAGCATGGTGACGATCAGAAATGTGGAAGATGCTTATCAAATTTCTTCAAAGGCTGAAGTAAAGTTGGCCCAAAATCAAGGTCAAAGGGGCAGAGGTAGAAGTCAGAGTAGAGATAAAGCAATTGCCCAGGACAGAGTAAAGAAGCCCAAGGATGAAGAAAAGAAACCTCATAACCACCCAGAAAGGGGAGGAAGTTCACAAGGAGGACAATATGCCAATAGGAACACTTTTCCTCAAGCAAGAGGAAGAGGAAGAGACAGAGGTGGTGAAATAAAGTGTTTTGTCTGTGGAAAGATAGGACACAAATATTTTGAATGTCCTGATAGAAAAAGAGATTGAGGAGGAGAAGCTCACATTTCAGAAGCGTACAGGAGAAATGTTGAGGCAAAATATGCAGAAGGTGGAAGATCCTTAATGATGCGAAAAATTCTCTTGAAGCCAGAGAAGGAGATAGAGAATCCAGTCCAAAGGAACAGTTTGCTCAGAACTTCTTGCAAGACCAAGGATAGGGTATGCAAGGTGATAGTGGATAGTGGAATTACAGATAATCTAGTATCCACAAAAATTGTGGAGAATCTGGAATTTGAGATAGTTGCACATCCGAGCCCATACAAGGTCTCGTGGTTGAAAAAAGGACATCAGGTAACAGTCACTAAACAATGTTTAGTTGAATTTAATATAGGGGGTTATAGAGATGAGATCTTATGTGATGTTATTCTCATGGATGTCTATCATCTTTTGTTGGGAAGATCGTGGAAATATGAATGAAATGTTTTTCATGATGGGAGAAAGAACACATACACCTTGGAGAAGAATGGTAGGACGCATATGTTGCTACCAATTGAAGACAAGAAGGTGAAAGGAGAAACATGCAACACTATACTTCTCATGAGTGGGAAGGAACTTCTGGATGAAGTCAAGAAGGATGAAGAAATGAAGTTTGTTGTGGTAAGAAAACCTAGAGTCATCTTGACCAGTAACTCGATAGATGATCTACCTGAGGAAATTCAGGAAATGTTGGAGAATTTCGTTGATATAGTGGTGGATGATTTACCTTGTTCATTTCCACCCATAAAAAGTATAATCCATCACATTGAACTTATACCGGGAGTGAGTTTTCCAAACAAAGCAGCATACATATTGACACCGCAGGAGAATGAAGAGGTTAAGAAGCAAGTTCAAGCTTTGATGGACAAAGAGTTGATTAGGGAAATATTGAGTCCATGCGTTGTTCCAACAATGTTAAGTCCAAACAAAGATGGTGTATGGAGAATGTCTACAGACTCGAGAGATATAAACAAAATCACCATCAGTTATAGATTTCCTTTACCAAGGATGGATGACTTGATGGATTGCTTGAGCGGAGCAAAGTATTTTTCAAAAATTGATTGGAAAAGTGGATATCATCAAATTAGGATGAGGGAAGGTGACGAATGGAAGACAACATTCAAGACAAATGAAGGGTTGTATGAATGGCTTGTCATGCCATTTGGTTTGACAAATGCACCAAGTAATTTTATGAGATTGATGAACGAATTCTTGAAAGATTTTATTGGAAAATTTGTAATTGTGTATCTTGATGATATATTGATCTTTAGTAAGACTGAGAAAGAACATTTGAGACATTTAACTCTAGTGATGAGGAGGTTGCAGCAAGAGAAGTTGTTGATAAATCTGAAGAAGTCATCTTTCATGAAGAAAGATATTTTTTATTTGGGGTTCTTGATCTCTTTGGATGAGTTGCCTGAGAAGGTAAAAGTGATCAAAGAATCGTCGTCGCCAAGGAATATCTTTGAAGTCATAAGCTTCCATGGATTAGCCAATTTTTACAAGAAGTTCATCAAAAAATTTAGTGGGATTAGTGCACCAATGATGGACACAGTCAAGAAAAGACATAAATCTTTTCATTGGAAAGAGGAAACAGAGAAAAGTTTCAAGTTGTTAAAGGAGAAGATAATTGGACAACGAGTTTTGGTTTTTCCAGATTTTAGTAAAACATTTCAAGTGAGATGTGACGCAAGTGGATTTGCGATTGGAGCAATCTTAAGTCAATACAATAGACCATTTTCATACTTCAGTGAGAAGATGGATGATGCCAAGATGAAATATTCCACATATAATAAAGAGTTTTATGAAATCATACAAGCATTGAAGAAATGGAGGCATTACTTGGTTTTGAAAGAGGTCGTTTTGTATAGCGACAACCATGATTTACAATTCATAACCAGACAAGAAAAATTGAACCAAAAACATGAAAAATGGGTTGAATTTATGCAGAACTTTACTTTTTTTATAAATCGCATTTATGGAACTGCTAACAAGGTTGTTGATGCATTGAGCAAGAAATGTTTGATTCTGCAGGATTTTCATGTGAAGACCTTAGGTTTTGATAGCCTTAAGGATATGTACAAGGATAATTCAGATTTCAAGGATGCTTATGAAGCATGTGAGAATCATGTTCTTAGAGACATAAGCCAATGGATTGAATACTTAATTCAGGATGGATTATTATTCAAAGGAAATCAGTTGTGTATCCCGAAGAGTTCTATGAGAGAGAATATTCTAAAGGAAAAACATTGTGGAGGATTGGATGGACATTTCAGCCATGATAAGACATTTGCATAACTAAACAGTTTATATTATTGGCCAGGGATGAGGATGGATGTGAAGAGGTTTGTCAAAAAATGTAGAATTTGCTAGCACGCAAAGGGGAAAAGACAGAATATAGGAATGTATCAACCATTTCCAGTACTAGAGAGGTCGTGGGATGCGGTAAGCATGGATTTTGTGTTAGGACTACCATGGACACAAAGAGGTTGTGATTCCATATTTGTGGTAGTCGATAGATTCTCAAAAATGGCAAATTTCATTCCATGTCAGAAAACTAGTGATGCAACACATATTGCAAACCTGTTTTTCAAAGAAGTTGTTCGACTTCATGTCTTACCCAAGAGTATTATTTCAAATCGAGATACCAAATTTTTTGGTCAATTCTGGAGGACACTATGGAAGAAGTTGGGGACAAGTTTATCTTTTAGCTCAGCATATCACCCTCAAATGGATGGATAGACTGAGGTAGTAAATAAAAGTTTAGGGGACTTGTTGAGGAGTTTAGTAGCTGAACATCACAGTCAGTGGGATCACATTCTGCCACAAGCGGAATTTTCATATAATGACTCACCTAATAGGATCACATGACAGATCTTGTTCCAGATAATGTATGGAATGCAACCAAGAGGAGTATCTGAATTGAGGGACTTAGAGAAGAGTGAGTTCAGAAGCGTTGGACCAGAGTATTTTACAACAGAGATGCAAGATCTCCACAGTAAGATTAAAGAGTGGTTGTGGTATTCTAACCAGGAATACAAGCGCAAAGAAGATCAACACCGAAGAGAGATTCAGTTCGAAGTGGGATACTTAGTCTTAGCAAATCTAATAAAGTAAAGATTCCCAAGGGGAACATATAATAAGCTGAAAATGAAAAAGATAGGACCCTGTAAAATCATATGAAAAATTGAGGAAAATGTTTATGAAATAGAATTGCCAGATGGTGTGGGAATTTCACCCATATTCAACGTAGAAGATCTGTATCCTTACAGAGCATATGAAACAAGAGGAGAAGAGAACCAGAAGGAAGTTCAGTGGGTCAAACAACTACCTATAGATGAAAATCCACAGATGGAAAAGATCATTTATCAAAGAGTTAGCAAGAAGACCCAGAGGAAGACGTATTTTGAATATTTGGTAAAGTGGAAAGGACACCCGATTGAGGATTCCAGTTGGGAAAGTGAAGCAGAGATCCAGAAACATGGACAGATGGTGCAGGAGCTCATGAACAGGAGTTCATGAATTTTTCATCTAGAGGAGTATGATGTAGGAGCATTGTAAGCAAGCCAGCAAAGCAAGCACAAAAGTGAAAGGACAACTGGAAATGCACCAGCGCGTATTTTGAAGATACTTTGAATTTGAAAGGATGAAGCATTAATGTAATATCTAGAAGGGATATGTTTTCATTTATGTTTTGGAGATTGTAACATAGATCTTGAGTGTTTTCTCTCATCTGTTGGTTGGAAGCATTTATTGTAATAAATGTAAAGTATATGTAGGATTTTATTTTCGATTAGATAGCTAGAGGTTGTAGGAGGGAAACATCTAAAAATATCCCTCATAGGTATTGTAATGTATTCATTATTATCAAGAGGAAGAGTAGAAGCTTAGAAGCTTAGAATCAAGAAGAATAGGAGAGTAGAGTAGAATAGATTATAGAGGATTGTATAAGCAGATAGTTGATGTTGTAGAACCCATGTACAGAGGCACTTGAGTTAATATAAGAATGCTTTGACTCAATTTCATGGTGATTTGATGAATATTGTTTGCATCTATTGAATGGTATGTTTACAGTTTGCTTATATGCTTTGTTATGCATTTGTTTCAATGTTGTGTGTGTATGTATGATTCCATGTTGAAAGTATGAAGTATGTGAGAGGAAGAGTATGAGTTTCAATTGTTTCTCATCCTGTGAATTCCTACAAGGAGTGCAGTGAAGGTCTGCAAGGAGTGCATTGACAAGATTCAGAGTTTCACCTAAAAAAGGATTAGGAGAGATATCGTTGTTCTCATACCAGCAGAAGTTCAACTATAGCATAGAGCCATGCAAGGTGTGCATAGGTAGGTTGAAGTCTTAGAATTTTCCAACCTAGGGAGTGGTTGAATATCTATTGTCGCAAGGAGTACACAGAGTTGGAGAGTTTAGATAATCAGAGATTATCGTGAAGCCGCAAGGAGTGTAGGCAGAATCCCTTGAATTCCTTGATTTTGCAGCAAGAACCAAGCTCAGGAGGGATAGAGGTATCGAAGCATTCGAAGGGAAGACAAAGGCTGAAATCACCTTGTAGAAATCAAGCTCAGAAAATGAGGTGAAGAGTTATTTGGCCAGGAGTATAGAGAACTCGAAAGGATGGTTGAAATTCTTAGAAGGAGAACTATCGATTCGCTGCGAACTGTTAGATCTAGTGGGTCACTGGGGTAGTTAAGGTTGATTGTCTGCCAACACTCATAAGCTCAAGAGGAATAATAATCATTAGATATGTATCAACGGGAGTCATTGATCTTGTGATTTTGGATTTCATCACTTTGGGAGTCAGAGTGTGGAGAAATTCGTGACTTGGAGATCTCGTAAAATGCAAATTCCTGATACGCAAAATTCTGACATAATCTGGACCATCAGATCATGGGAAGCTCAAGGTCGTCGATCTGAGGAGAGTAAGTCCCAAGTTCAGACTTTGGGAAATGGATAAGAGGTTGCATCGTGAGCTCACAAGCTGCGAAATCCCGGCGTGCTTGGAGGTGGACCCCAGGACGTGACTGAGGTCACATGGTTGAAGCATAAGGGGGGAGCTAGTTAAATATCCATTAGCACATTTTGGGGTTTGGGGAGTCAAAGGAGTCAAAGGAGCTCACAACAGTAATCGCAATTTCATGAAGCCTGAAACACCTTTTCAGGTTAGGGTTGTTGTCACATTGATTGGTCACATGGGGTGGAGGTTCTCGCCTTGTGCTTGTTCGTGCAGGAATAAACCCTAGAAGGACTTGCAGTTATATGTGTGAAGGTTACTGTGGAAAATAAATATCCATTTTGGTTGTTGGCATAGGGGTATACCCAAGGTTCAACGCTACAACAATGCACCAACAAAACCCTAACTATCGGCCCTTTCGGCAACACCTGCGAAGCAGATGAAGTCTCACTCTAGGTAGAGGCAGGGGTGGTTGTGAGACTCGGGTTTCTGCAACCTTAGTTGGGACATAGATCTGTGATTATGATACTTAATAGAGCACTTAGCACTGTCAGATCCTCAATATGAAATCAATATCTACTTCGCTGATAAAATAGAGCTTCGCAAAATTCACATTGATCTAATGTAATTCATCACTTAGCACAAACAGATGGATCAGATCTAGCAGAAGCAAGCACTAAGCACATTCATAGAAGTTAGATCTAACATTCACAGCACAAAGCCTAAGCATATCTATCTATCTGTATCAAAGCACTTAGCAAGAGAATTTATAAACACATCAAGACAAGCACAAAGTGGAACAACACAGTGTTTACATGGTTCACCCACACCCTGGGGCTATGTCCACCAACTCTTCTTCTTTATTGTCTTCATTCAATAGGTCACATGCACAGAGCCTCCGAACCCTTCTCCACATAGGAAAAAATACCTGTGCATCTCTCTAGATCCTTCTTCCTTGCGTTTACATCACAAATCCTTCCACTGTCTGTTACAACCACTTGCACTTAGCTCTGTAATTCTCTTACAGTCATTCACAAAGCACTTACAGACTCTACATGCACTTATCATAGATTCACATCACATAGATGCACCACCACTTCTATCTTAGCCTAAGAATCTATTTATATATTACAAAATAGGCCTAAACATGGGTAAACCCATGGGTTGACATCCCAATCCTATTACATAATCCCAAAAACCCAAAAAGGGGTCGAGATCCTGTGATCTCTGCTTCATCTTGTGCTCCTTCTTCAACAGACTGTTGAAGTCCAAAATAGGTCAACATGACCAAGAATCTCCCAAATCTTGGTCAAAGTCCAACAAGCCCCCAACACTCACTTGTGACTCATATCGAGTAACTTTGGTCTAACTAGTTCTACCTCGAACACCTTGAGCTTGACTCGAGCTGCTTTGACCTGATGCTATGCTATGGCCTCTTTCTCGATGAACTCTTGGATTACTATGTCATTCACTAGACCTTCTAGGCATTGTTATTCTACATTAACAACCTGCTATAGCTCTACTCCTCAGCTCTCGACCTCTGTGAACAACTAATAGGCCTTATCTTGCACAGGTTGGAGCCATTGAGTTACGTCCATAACTTTTTTTTGAAATGTATGGATCTACTACTAGATGGTGCGTTGATCTTGAGACCACTTCATTCCTTCTACAACTAACGAGGCCTTCAGTTGCACCTATAGTATCTCTGTGTGCTGCTTTGCTTCTTGGAGTTGTGACTCCAGTGCCTGCAATTCTAGATTCTCAGCAAGATTCTCATATGTTTGGGCACTATGGTTACTCAGCTGCTTTCACTCCCCGGTAAGAGACTTCAGTCTCTCAACTGCACTCCTGGTAGTTTCTTCCCTTTGGTCTCTTACATCTTGAGGGGTCTCGGGTACTACGCGTAGCTCCAAATATGCTATGCATTGTTGTAGTTGTTGGATCACTTCTTCAAGTTGTGCCACCTGTTGTGGAACTCACTCTTCTGTCTTTACATATACGACTATCATAGAGAGAAGTGCTATGTTGACCATTTCCTTTACTTTGAGTACTTGATCCATGAGCAACTTTTCCTTTTCTTTCTGCAGTTGGGCTTTTTCTTTGTCAAAATTTTCCTGGAGAGAAAGATTCTCCCATTCTGCAGTAATGAGTTTCTCTATAAGGACTCCTTGTACTTGTGTCAAATCCTGGGTGGCTTGCACTATTTCTTCTTGCTCTCGTCAAAGGCGAGCTTCGACTATATCAGCTATTCGATGGAGTTTATCTGGCTCATCTCCCAGTTCTAGTGTTCCTAATGGCAGAGGCTTAGTGGAGACTTCGCGGCTGGATTGTAGTGCTTGTTGTAATCCTTGAAGCTCAATCTCGATTCAATTGTACATCACTTCCTTCTTAGCCTCTTGTTTCTCTACTATCTCTTGTGAAGCATCATTCAGGGCTGCTATAATGAAATTGAAGTCATCTAAGGTGAGGATGGTCTGCATTTTGGTCATAGAATCTTTTGATTTCTTCTGGGAGGAAGGCTTCGGGGGGGAAACCTTCCTTTTCTTCGAGGGATCCTCCTCATCTCTAGGAAGTGTAAACTCAACTTTATTTTGTTCAAATTATGTGCCATCTATCTCTCTGCCATCACCTCCTTGCTCTGGTGATATGGAAGTAGTCTTCATGGATGCATTGTCTAAATCATGAACCTCTTCAGTTTTCTTCATCCTGCTAGGTCCGAGTGTATCCTGCACAGTTTCTAGACTATCTATATCGGATATCTCCATAGGGCCTGCTGGAATGAGGAGGTTCATCAACCAGTCCTTAGTGATCTCCTCCAAGTCCTCCTCCGTTAGCTTGTAGTAGGACTAAATTTGTTGCTTGTGCTCATCAACTCGTGTTGTGATATAAATTAAATGGCAGTCCGCACTGAATTTCATCAAAGGATGGAACCTATGTAAAGTATTTGAATTTATGCAAGGCACAGACTATATGGATACTTTCAAATGGTTGTATTATGCATGAAATACAGGATTGGACTGCCATTGTTTATTCATGTCACTTGAATACCATAGTGTGTTGAACTTCTCAACCAATGGTTCAAAGGGCTCGATGTCCGGGAAGGTCACACCTTCTGGCATATCCCAGGCAATGAAAGCGATCAGGATCAGTAGCTAGTTGAAGTGAAATTTGTACCCTTGATCCTAGGCTTCTCTGCAGTCAAGTTCTAATTGGTTCACCAAGTACTTTTCTCAATTCATTTGTAGGCCCTCCGTGCACTTCCCTGCGAAGTTGACTACAAAACCAGTGACTTGGGTGGGTTGGTTCTTTCGTACTAACTTTCCTACGATCAATTGATATGTGAGGCACATTGTGCCACTCTAGATAGAAGCTACCTTGTATGCTCACATTCCCTTCTCGACATGACTGTAGGTGTCTGCAATCCATTTTTTTTGGGGGATAGAAATCCTGTGGGTCAGGGCCTTGCATACTTAGCCCTGTGATCAGATTTATCAACATTGGATCCACTATTATGTGACGGTTTAACCATATATAACCTCCATGGTAACAAGACAACAACAATTTGACACATGCATTCACCTACTAGTGTCATCCGAAGTGTGGAATCTTCATAACGTTCAGTAGGGTGGACTGCATGAGGTTATGGGTCCATGACTGAGGGACGATCTTCGAATTATTTCCCTTTGTTCTGGTTAGGTACTTATGCAGGGTGAGAATTTTGTAGACCTTCCTGTCACTGAGGTTCAAGTCACTAAACTTCAATGCTGAAATATTTTCTTGGTCTGCATGAACTGCGCATATCCCTTTCAGGAGGTACACAATGATCAAGGCATACTCAAAGTCTCTAAGCACATTGTCTTGATTTATTGTGCCACTCAGAGATGGTAGATAGGCGGGTAATATGCTCAAAATCAACTTAGCATTCACGAGATCATCCCTGTTCTTAGTTTTCTTCTCATCTGATGGCTGGGATGGTCTAGCTCGAGTAGTTGACGGAGAGGCTAACAGTCCTCTCGTGGATGATGCTTGTACACCTGTGGATAATCCTCTCTATGACATGAATCTTTCAGTCATCAGGTCACATAGTAATTCTATCATTGATTCTTTGACTGTGTTGAGTTCCTCGGAAATATGCACTCAAGATTAATTAGATCGGGGTTCAATTAGCTTAGACACTACATTAAGATAGAGAGAAAGAGTGCAACAATCACTGTATAAACTCGGCTTAGTTTGTGGGCTCAAATTCTCAATTAGAAAAAGTGTTCTTGGTGCATGGCGAAATGGGATAAATAGGTAACTTGACAACAGTTCACTTGCAATGGGTATGAAGCCTCCATTAATTCTATTATGGTGCAGTCCAACGGTCTAATGACGAACCATAATTTCCTTTTTGCCCATTTGGAGCGTCGATCCTGGCAACAGAACCATTTGTTGGCATAGGGGCAGACCTAGGGTTCAACGCTACAACAACACAACAACAAAACCCTAACTATCATCCCTTTCAGCAACACCTATGAAGCAGATGAAGTCTCACCCGAGGTAGAGGCAGGAGTGGTTGCGAGACTCAGGTGTCTACAACCTTAGCTGGGACACAGATCTATGATTGTGATACTTAATAGAGAACTTAGCACCGTTGGATCCTCAATATGCAATCAATATCTACTTCACTAATAAAACAAATCTTTGTAACATTCACACTGATCTAATGTAATTAATCACTTAGGAAAAACAGATGGATTAGATCTAGCAGAAGGAAGCACTAAGCACATTCATAGAAGTTAGATCTAACATTCATAGCACAAAGCATAAGCAGATCTATCTATCTATATCAAAGCACTTAGAAAGAGAAGTTATAAACACATCAAGACAAGCACAAAGCAGAACAACACAGTGTTTATGTGGTTCACCCCCACTCTGGGGCTACATCCACCAACTCTTCTTCTTTATTGTCTTCATTCAATAGGTTACATGCACAGAGCCTCCGAACCCTTCTTCGCATAGGACAAAATATCTGCATAGCTCACTAGATCCTTCTTCCTTGTGTTTACAAAACAAAGCCTTCCACTGTCCATTACAAACAATTCCACTTAGCTCTGTAAGTCTCTTACAGTCATGCACAAAGCACTTACAAACTCTACTTGCACTTAGCATACATTCACATCACATAGAAGCACCACCACTTCTATCTTAGCCTAAGCATCTATTTATATATTACAAAATAGGCTTAAACATGGGTAAACCCATGGGTCGACATCCCAATCCCGTTACATAATCCCAAAAACCCAAAAAGGACCCAAAAAGGGACCAAGATCCCATGATCTCTTCTTCGTATTGCACTCCTCCTTCGACAGGCTGTCGAAGTCCAAAATAGTTCAACATGACAAAGAATCTCCCAAAGCTTGGTCAAGGGCCAACACCGGCTCAAGGGAATGGAACGATCCAAGACCGAGAGGTCACGCAAAACCTACTGAGGTAGGGGTGTTGCGTCACTCCCCAATTCTTTGGATACAACTAGAAGGAGGCTACAACCCCCTATGTTCTCTGGCCACAACTGAAAGGTGGATACAACCACCTTTATTTTCCCCATCAAACCGCCCTGACATATAATTAGAATGATGGAACCCCTGTCACACTATCACTGTGAGATATATTGTTGTAAACATGTACCAATCAACCTGTATAAATAACCTGAACCATGCATCAACCTATACCTCAACCTGTAATCAACTTGTACCATAAACAAGTGCATCAACCATGCACCAACCTTTACCATGAACAAGTGCATCAACCATGCACCAAACCTGTCACAACAACCTGTCCAAATAATCTAACACAACAACATGTCTCATCAATATTATCAACCAAATTAGATATACATACCAAGATCAATCACCAAGACTACTCTCAAATATGTGCATCAACCAAGCATAACACAACTCATAATCATCACCAAGATCAATGTGTGCTTCTAATAATATACCAATACAAGTATGATACATCATCCATAAACCATGTGTCAAAAATACTACTAACAATTTCCTCAAACCATGTACAAAGTATGTACCAATCATGTATCAACTACTCATCAACTATGACTAATCAAGATGTACCAACATCATCAACTATACACCTCATGTATGTGCCAACTCATCAACTACGTGTCTCAACCATGTACTCAACATGTGCCTCAACCAAAGACCTCATCAATTTCATCATCCAAATATGATTTGTAAATTTGTAATAGACTTGGTGTATATGATCACATACCTATAAACCTTACTTAACTTTAACAATAAGAGACTAGCATTTTCATCAAACTTTTCTTTAGTCTCACATGACTAGTTTTGGATTAGTCAACAACCCTAACTTGAAATAATCATAGCTATGTGCCTGTAATGAATATAGATCTGAAAAATAGTACACAATATTCTTCAGTGTGTTTTATGCAATTCCTCCAGGTGTGACTTCTTGAAACCTCTCAGAAAAGGAGTTATAACAAAAATGACATACCTTGTTGAATTTTGGCTTACTCTAGAGAGCGAACTTGTAGAGTGTTCCCCGCACAGAATAATTTTTATATGGATCTGAAAATTTTACACATAATAATACAGACTGTATTCTAACCAACACATTTTTTCTTACATAATTTGGATCTGTTATGAATAATTTATGATTTTTTTACCCGAAACACTTGTTTTAGACTAGTTTCAGGACTAGCCACAAACCCTATTTTCCACGGAGTGTACCTCCAAGACTACAATGACCCACAAGATGAAATTTGTACCACATCTACTTGGATATTTTTTCTCAATTTCTTATCAATTTCACAGTCTGAATCATTCTAGGAAAAAAAGTTATTTTGAAAATGGTGAGATGACCTGTAAATAACATATCTTAGAAAACATCATCAAAAGAATTTATCCTCCCTTGAATTTCGGCCTTCTTTACTTCACCTTCTCTTTGAAATTAGTCTTATATATCATTTGGTTACCTCATTCACCTGTAGATATTCAATATGCTCAAGTATGATTTAAAATGAGAGAGCCTTGCATCTTATTTATACTTTCATGTAGCTTCCTCAAGGGATTACCTTTTAACCATTTTAACCTACTTTCCTTATTTTACGGTCAACCAACTTCTAACTACTTGTCCAATTAGTAATTCATCCATTAAATTTATTATTTAAATAATTTATTTAGTATCCACTTTGACTTATAGTACACTCATCACTTTAATTTACCTCAAGGGGTTACCTTCTAACCATCTTAAACCACTTTCCTTATTTTAGGGCTAACCCACTTCTAACCACTTGTCAACTTAGTAATTTCTCCATTAACTTTATTATTTAAATAATTTATTTTTTATTCAATTTTAATTATAGTACACTCATCGCTTCAATTTATTATTCACCTTCTAAAATATCTTAAACCACTTTGACTACTTTGACCTTTTGGGGCTTCTAGATGACTCATGAGGGTTCTCCAACTTCACATGGCCATAACTCTCTAACCGTGAGGAGTTATGTGGTTTTCCACATACCAATGGAAATGGAATGAAATTTACTATCCATATAGAATATTATTACCTAAAAATATATAAAAACTCATACCATTATCCATCAAAAAAACTTGGGTCCATTACCCAAACCTGGGTTCTCCAACTTCTCATGGCCATAACTCTCTGACCGTGAGGAGTTATGTGATTTTCCACATACCACCATAAATAGAATGACATGTACTATCCATATATAATAGTATTACCTTCAAATATATTAAAATTCATACCATTATACATGTAACAACCTTTGGTCCATTACCCAAACCTTTGTGCTACCGTAATTCGCTACTGCAATTTTTCTAAGGGTTGACATCAATCATTAAGGGTTGAAATCAATCTACAATATCACTCTCCAATGGTTGAAATCAATGACAACCAACAATCCATACCAATTTCCCATCAACCTAAGCCAACTGTCTGACAATCACCCCCTTTGGAATTGATGGCAACACTTAGTCATGATAACATTCATGCTTATACTCCTCATCAATGTTTCTATATCTTCCCCTTTGACATCAATGGAAAAGGGTATCTCCCTTTGGGGATTCTCCCCCTGACTGAAATCTCCTTGGGGATTCTCCCCCTATCTACATGCCTTTGATTTTTCTTTGTGTTTATAAGCCTTGGATTACTCTCTCTCCCTTCATATGAATAATATCTCTCTCTTTGACAAAGGTTATCACTCTGAAGTCATATCTCTCATTATTCCCTTTTGACAATCACTCCCCTTGGAAACATTCCTCTATGATATCTCTCTCCAATCATTTACCTTTGAATCTAATAAATCTCTCCCCCTTTGTCATCAATGGAAAAGGTAGCTTTCCATCTAGGGTTGCTCCCCCTAAAAAAAATATTCCTGAAACTGATCTCCCAACCTGAATTGTCATATTTATGGTGCTTCCTCGTGTACATCTAAGACATATCAGATAAGCATTCAAAATCATTCATTTTGGAGTAGAAATTACTCCTAGTCTCTGGTGAAGATACTCAAATGCATCTCGTGGAAGTGGTTTTGTAAAGATGTTTGCCACTTGTTCTTTTGTTCCCACATATTCAACTCTAATGTTCTTCTCTTCAACTTGTTCCCTTAGAAAGTGATACTTGATTGGAATTTTCTTCGTCTTGGAGTTCATCACCGGGTTCTTTGAGATACTGATGGTGCTTGTATTATCACAATATATTGGAATGGGCTCACCATACTCAACCTATATATATGTCAGAGTTTGTTTCATCCATTGAACCTGTGTACAACATGTTTTTGTTGCAATATACTCTGCCTCGGATGTAGATAAATATATTGATTATTGTTTCTTTCTTATACATGATACTAAACACTCACCCAAGTAGAACGTTGCTCCACCGGTGCTTCATTAGTCATAAATGCAACCTACCCAATCTGCATCTGTATAGGCAATAAGTGATAGATCCTTTCCTTTTGTATACCATAATCCAAACTCTGATGTTCCTTTGATATATCTAAAAATCCTCTTCACTGCTAATACATGTGATTCCTTTGGTGCTTCTTGAAATCGTTCCACCTGTCCAACTACCTAAATTATATTTGGTCTGGATGTTGTCACATATAGAAGGTTGCCAATCATTGACCTATATTGTCTCTGATCTGTAGACTTTGAATCATCATCTTTTCTCAACTTGCAACTGGTTTTCATAAGAGTGATAACTGGTTTGCAATCTTCCATTCCAAACCTCTTTAGCATTTCTTTGATATACTTGGTTTGAGAAATAAAAATTCCTTGGTTGCTTTGATGTATATGAAGACCTAGAAAGAAGGAAAGTTCTCCATGTAATGACATTTCAAATTCATTATGCATGTCCTTTGCAAATTTCTATCTTAACCTGTCATCAGTACTTCCAAAAATAATATCATCAACATAAACTTCAATTAATAAAATACTATCTTGAGTTACCTTGATGTAGAGGTTTTTGTCTATGCTTCCTTTCCATAGTTCATAGGGAGTTTTGTCATTGTTGTTTCTGATCATTACTCTGTTTTGAATGTGAACTGTTGTATGCACTACATGTGTCCAAAAAATATCTATCAATTTGGAATCCATTAGCATTGTTCGAGCCATTTCCTATGTAATTATCATCCATTATGATAAGGTTCCTTTGTCTTTGAACCACTCTTTGAACCAATCTATGAATCCATGCTCTCCTCCATATTTTCCAAGAATCTATTTGCACAATTGTCTATAATGTTGACCCATTTATCACTATACTATCACGAAGTCTTGATTGATCCATCAAATTATACTTCTTCTAACTGACTGCTCTGGATCTTTCTTCTCAAAATCTGCAAGCTGCTCAAAGGATGGTTCTTTGGTCTATCACAGTTATCGCATAGAATCCCCATGTCTAATATTCATATTACCTGGGAGTCTCTATGACGAATGGCTTAGAACAATTCCTTCTCTGATGTGTAATCATCATCATCTTCATTGGTAGATTCATCATCATTTTCATTGGTAGATTCATCATCTCTCTGAGCTCTGACTTCTTTCTTTCTGTATGTGGATTCATCTTTCACTACAATGCCTGAAAGTACAATCTCTTGAACCTGTTCCTTATTTACCTGTCCTTCTTTTCTTTCAGTTATTTTCCAAACCTTTCTATATCTGACATATTTCTTTTTCTCTGTAGAATTTTCTTCATCTCATTTTATTGTCAATCTTGTGATCTTTGGGACCTGGTCTTTGTTCACCTATTCTTCATGTTTTCTTATCCATACTTCCTTATATCCGATATCCATGTTCTCTTTCATGTAAGTATTGATCATGCTTCTACAATCACTAGCTATGTGTCCATAGTTATGACATTTGTAACACTCAATGTTACATGGGGCCACATATGCACTTCTTGCTTGAACATTTATTTTATAATCCCTGCAATCTGCAACCTTATGTCCAAAATTAGTACAATAAAAACAATGACCATAAAATAAATTTTCATACCTGGGAGTGAATGATCTTCTTTGTGGTGTAGTCCTTCTAAATTTTTCCTTGGATGATCATGATCATGATTGAAGCTTCTTTGTGGCTTGAACATGAATGATCTTCTTGAAGACATATCTTCAATAGTTCTCTTAGATTTTGGTTGACCATGATTCCTTCCTTTGAGTACTTATGCATAACTCTTTCTATTTTCTTCATTCATATTTTATAGCAACCTTGAGTGATTCTCTTCATTCTCTATAACTAATGTGGATGTTTCTATCTCTTCAACATTCTTTTTGATCTTGACGAATTTGACTCTTAGTGTGACAACTTCTTCTTCAAGCTTCTCAACCTCTTCTTCTTTCTTCATTATCTGAGACTTCATGACCTCTTATGTTCTCTTTGCTTCTTCAAGTTTGATTTTCAATGTAATTATTTCTTCTTCGAGTCTTCTCTCTTCTTGACCAAACTCTTCCTCAAGTTGGTTTAAGTCATTGGTTCTTTCCTTGAGATGATTTGTTGGTATCTTTTCTCTCTTTTATGCTTCTTCCTTTTTGTTGTTATGATGGCTTCTAAACATTTCTTTTGATATTCTAGAGTTTCTTCAATTCTTCTGGCCTCCTCTAGCTGAGTTCTTAAAATCTTGATGACCTGCTGAGATTTTTCGAAACCTTGAACACTTTCCTTTTGCTTCATCAATTCTTTCTTGGATGACTTGTTTTCTTCTCTTTCATTCTTTAGATATTCAATTGCACTGATCAATTTTTCTATGTAATCAACTTATTCTTCTTCATACTCTTCCTCTTCTGAATCTGTCTGACATGATGAGCATCTTTCTTCTTGTTCTGTACCTACATCTTCTTTGGCATTTTTTTATTTTTTGATGGGTGAAGAATATACATTATGTAACTTATCCCAAATTTCTTTGGCCAATGAACATTTACTAACATTTTCTCTTATCATATTAGGTAATCCTTCCCAGATGAAATCCATTATTAGTTTGTTATTCTTCTTCAATTCCTTTTTGGCTTTAGTCTTTTCCCTTTTTGAACTATCATATCTGGTAACAACTTATAGCCAAATATAATGTCCCTGTACCTATAAAAATGCATTCACCCTTATGCTCCACATCTCATACTTTAAACCATTTTGACCATTAAACATTGGTACTCCATTCTCAAAATAATCCATGATTTCCTTCCAGTGGTTAAACTATTTCCTGAAGGAACCACTCTGATACCAATTGTCGGATTACTGAGAGGGTGAGTGAATCAGTAATAGAGCAATTCAATCCTTTTTAACCATTATATCAATGTATCATTATCATCCAATAGTTGCAGAGTAAATAAACAATGAACAAATGAGCAATCATACACATACATAGTACACCAGTGTTTTTACGTGGAAACCCAAAGCAGGAGAAAACCATGGAATGATTTTTCTTATATGTCTTTAATAATTACATTCATTGGAAGCACAAACTTCCTTCGTTTTCCAGCTACAACTGGAAGGAGGCTCCAACCCCCTAGTTTCTCGGGCTACAACCTGAGGGAAGCTCCAACTCCCCAATTCTCTGGCTACAACCAGAAGGAGGCTACAACCCCCTATGTTCTTCGGCTACAACCACATGTACTTTCCCCATCCAACTGCCCTGAGGTATAAGTAGAATGATGGAACCAATATCACACTATCACTATGAGATATATTGATGTAAACCTCTACCAATCAACCTGCATCAAACAACCTGTACCAATAACTTGAACCATGCATAAACTTGTACCTCAACCTGTAATCAACCTATACCATAAAAAAGTGCATCAACCATGCACCAACCTGTACCATGAACAAGTGCATCAACCATGCACCAAACCTGTACAAATAACCTGTCCAAACAACCTATCACAACAACATGTCTCATCAATCTTATCAACCAAATCAGATATACTCACCAAGATCAATCACCAAGAAAACTCTCAAAGATGTGCATCAACCAAGCATAACACAACAACTCATAATCATCACCAAGATCAATATGTGCTTTTAATAATATACCAGTACAAGTATGCTACATCATCCATAAACCATGTGTCAACAATACTACTAACAAGTGCCTCCAACCATGTACAAAGTGTGTACCAATCATGTATCAAATACTCATCAACTATGACTCATCAATATGTACCAACATCATCAACTATACACCTCATGTATGTGCAAACTCATCAACTACTTGTCTCAACCATGTACCCAACATGTACCTCAACCAAAAGCCCTCATCAATTTCATCATCCAAATATGATTTGTAAATCTATAATAGACCTAGTGTATATGATCACATACGTCCAAACCTTCTTTAACTTTAACAACAAGATAATAAAATTTTCATCAAAATTTTCTTTAGTCTCACATGACTAGTTTTGGATTAGTCAACAACCCTAACTTGAAATAATCATAACTATGTACCTATAATGAATAAAGATATGAAAATAGTACACAATATTCTTCAATGTGTTTTATGTGATTCCTCTAGGTTTCACTACTTGGAACCTCTCAAAAAAGGAGTTATAGCAAAAATGGCATACCTTGTTGAATTATGGTTTATTCTAGAGAGCAAACTTGTAGAGCATGCCCCACACGGAATAATTGTTGTATGGATATGAAAATTTTACACAAAATACTACAGAATGTACTCTAACCAACACATTATTTCTTACATAATTTGGATCTGTTATGAAGAAGTTATGACATTTTTACCCGAAACACCTATTTTAGACTAGTTTCAGGACTAGCCACAAACCCTATTTTCCATGGAGTGTACCTCCAAAACTACAATGCCCCACAAGATGAAATTTGTACCAAATATACTTGGATATGTTTTCTCAATGCCATATCCATTTCATGGTCTGAATCATTCTAGAAAAAAAATTATTGTGAAAATGGTGAGATGACCTGTAAATAACATACCTTAGAAAGCATCATCAAAAGAATTTATCCTCCCTTGAATTTCGGCCTTCTTTACTTCACCTTCTCTTTAAAATTAGGCTTAGATATCCTTTGGTTACCTTAGGAACCTATATATATTTAATATGCTCAAGTGTAATTTAAAATGAGAGAGCATTTCCTCTTATTTATACTTTCATGTAGCTTCCTCAAGGGGTTACATTTTAACCATCTTAACCCACTTTCCTTATTTTAGGGTTAACCAACTTCTAACTACTTGTCCAATTAGTAGTTCATCCATTAAATTTATTATTTAAATAATTTATTTTGTATCCAATTTGACTTATAGTACACTCGTCACTTTACTTTACCTCAAGGGGTTACCTTCTAACCATCTTAAACCTCTTTCCTTATTTTAGGGCTAACTCACTTCTAACCTCTTGTCAACTTAGTAATTTCTCCATTAACTTTATTATTTAAATAATTTATTTTGTATTCAATTTGAATTATAGTACACTCATCATTTCACTTTATTATTTACCTTCTAAAATCTCTTAAACCACTTTGACTACTTTGACCTTTTGGGGCTTCTAGATTATTCATGAGGGTTCTCCAACTTCACATGGCCATAACTCTCTAACCGTGAGGAGTTATGTGGCATTCCACATACCAATGGAAATGGAATGACATGTACTATCCATCTATAATATTATTAACTAAAAATAAATCAAAACTCATACCATTATCCATCAAAAAAACTTGGGTCCATTACCCAAACTTGGGTTCTCCAACTTCTCATGGCCATAACTCTCTAACCGTGAGGAGTTATGTGACGTTCCACATACCACCGAAAATGGAATGACATGTACTATCCATATAGAATAGTATTACATTAAAATATATTAAAAATCATACCATTATACATGAAACAACCTTGGGTCCATTACCCAAACCTTTGTGCTACCGAAATTCGCTATCGGACTTTCTCCAAGGGTTGACATCAATCACCAAGGGTTGAAATCAATAAAGCAAGAACCTAGAGCATAGTAGGGAAGCATCGAAAGTTTTTTGACGAGATTAGGATTTACAAAGAGAAGTGTAGATCCTAACCTTTACTTTAAGGTTGTGGATGATGTTCTAGTAATACTATTGTTGTATGTAGATGACCTGTTTCTAACAAGTGTGGAAAAGATCATCTCAGAGTGTAAGAGAAAACTGGAAGCTAATTTTGAGATGAAATATCTTAGGATGATGCATTTTTTTTTGGGTCTCGAGGTATGGTAGAAATAGGATGAGATCTTTCTGAATCAAGGGAAGTAAGAATTCGAAATCCTGAAGAGGTTCGGAATGTTGGATTGCAAGGAAATGGCTACACCTATGGTATCAAATCTGAAGTTGTTGTAGGATATGACTTCAGAGACTATGGATGTTACTTTATACATGAATATGGTGGGTTCATTGATGTACTTGATGAAAATGAGACTGGATATATGGTTTTTTGTGAACATCCTGAGTCAGTATATGGATCATCCCAGGCAGGTTCATTTGGTCACAGCAAAACATGTGATAAGGTTCCTTAAGGGTACATTGGATTATGGTCTCAGGTATGTGACAGACCATGAGTTCAGGTTATATGGATATTCGGATTCAGATTGGGCTGACATTAGTCATGATAGGAAGAGTACTTCATCATATTGCTTCATCCTAGGCTCCAGTATGGTTTTGTCGAGTAGAAGGAAGTTGTCATGTGTAGCACTCAGTATGGCCAAGGCTAAATATGTGGCAGCATATGCAGCATGTAGAGAAGCAATGTGGATTCGGAAATTCTTTTCTGGGTTATTTGGTCTCAAACTGGAGGTGACCTACATTTGGTGTGACAACCAGAGTTGCATGAAGTTGTCAAAGAATCTGGTGTTCCATGACAGGTTGAATCATATCAAGATAAAATATCACTATATCAGGGATATGGTGCAGAGAGGAAGCAGTGAGGCTCCAATACGTGACTATAGAGGAGCGGGTTGTATACGTGTTCACCAAGCCACTATCGATGAAAAAGTTCGAGAACTTTAAGGACAAGCTTGGTGTGGTCCCTCTTTAGAGGCAGTGACGAGGTACAGATGCATTGTGGGGTAGTGGATTTCCTCGGGACATGTTGTAGCTATTTGAGAGCTACCCATAGGACTTGTATGCATTGGTTGTGAATTCACATGGGTGCACATGATGAGGTACATATGCATTGTAGGGTATTGGATGTCATGGTGACATGTTGAAGATATTTGAGAGATACCCACAGGCCTTGGATGCATTGGTTGTGAAGTCATGTTTTATTATGGATATCCAATGATGTATGGATTCATATGTTCAACATTCAATGGTCACGAGCTCGTGTGGAAACAAAGAATGTCTTCCTAGTTAAGAAGGAGTGTTGATATTTTGATGTAGCTATGGAATATATTATTTTGTATTTGTATTGGTCAAACCTCAAGAAGGTTATTGTAATCTTGTTGTAAAAATTTTCTCAAAATAAATTATTATTTTATTGGTATCCTTCTTTTAAAATTCAAAATGGACCCTCTTAGGGTTGTGTCTTTTCGGGAGTCAAGTTATGTGTATAAATAGATGTTTATTTCCTCTCATTTGTATACATATACAACTCACCTTCTCTTGTGTATTTGGATCATATCAAAGGAGGTCTAGTGCAGGAGGTCTTGGTTTCTTGGTCTTTGGTATCTTGGTCTTGGTCTATTTGTGGATAGCTATAACATGACATTGTATTGGTTGAAGTAATCTATACTAAGAATTGGTTGTTGGGTTTTCTCCCCCACGAGGTTTTACTAGGATATATCTTGTGTTCTTTGATTGTTTATCTTTCATTGATCCTATTACATGAAATTTTTAATGAATGTTAAAGAAGATAAATGTAACTTCTAAAATTATAACACCAAGTTCATGCTCTCCTCTATGCCTTCTATATGCCCATTGGATTATGTACCCTCATTACCCATGCTGACATACATCCCTCTAACCTCATATTCATGGATGTAGATTCTTTTTGCATCATCCATGCTTTCGATCTCTGTGTTTATCTAGTTTTTATGTATTTGTTGTTAACTCTGCAAAAATTTGCAGTACACGGGATTTGATAGACTAAATAATTTATCAAATCTATAAATACTATACACAATTTTGTTCCATGAGTGTATCAGAATCCTTTCTTCTAATTCCTTGGTAATTTAACTACCCAGTTCAAATTTATAGGTGAATTTTTGGACTTCTCTATCCAAGACCTTTAGAATGACTACTTCAGTATTCCTTGCTCAATTCTAATTTTTTAGCAAAAAGTTATCACCATTTGACCAATACCCATTTATTCATTTTGTTCACCCTTCAACTAGGTGCAACTTTTAACTGTGCCCATGCATATTTTCACCTTATCCTTTGTATTTTTGATAAGATATAAATTGGGTTTCTTCATGACCATATTATAGACATTCGGGCAAACTTTCACCCTCATCGAAGCTCCAGGCTGCTAGATATATCCTATTGAAGTTTTATGTCAATTATTTTTTTAGTCATGGATACTATAGGTGCCTTTTATGTCCTCTTGTGCATTTTTAGGTGCCCAGATTACTGTTTTGACTCCATTGATATCTTCTATGGCTCAATAAATCTCAATTACTGTTTTGACTCCATTGATATATTCTATGGCTCAATAAATCTCCATACACTACTCGTGTGCCCCAATCTGATTCTGGAGCAGGAAGTTATGACCCTTAGAAGTTAACTGGGTCTCAAATTTACTTTGTATTGTTTGGCCTGTAAATTCCTCATACTAGCTCTGTTTGACAAACGATTCACACAGTTAGAAATATCTCTATGAGATTTATTATTTTAGATGCAGAAAATCTATGTCCTTCCAAGATATACAGTTATGTACGAAATCGATTTTTGAAAAATGTTGTTTATGCCTCCAAAAATGGCCTATAAGTTGAACACTTGAAAAAATACCCATTTTCTGAGCAAAATTCAATATTTTTTGTAATTTATAGATAACTTGTGCAGACTAGGATGTTGACATGGAATCCCAAGTCCACCTGGAACCTTGAGGTGGCACCATGTCATCCCTTGGCCACTGTGGCTTTCCTCTTCCATCTCTTACCTCCCTCTTCCTTCTCCTTTATCTTTGTGTGTGCACATAACTTTATTTCTCGACCCCCATAAGCCTTGGTTTCTCACGTGGCACCTTATCATTGGGTTGAAAGGATGGGCGAGTGCCATCCAACACCCATTCACTTCAATGTGTAAGTTTCACATTGGTTTAATCCAAGGACATAGGTTTGGGGCACAATCAATGGTCGTGATTGTGATCGATGGCCCACATTGCATCACAGCCCGCTAGCCTTATCAATCATTAACAGAGGGAGGGTATCGCATTGGAAACTGGTGGTTTCCAACCTGCTGATGTGGCAACCCCACATTCATTGCAACTCCCCCTTATGGTTTCCAAAACCCCCATGGAACCCACCCCCACAATTGGGTTCCCCAATCCGGGCTCATGGTTTTGTCGAGTAGGAAGGAGCTTGTCATCGTGGTGTCAGCTCGCTTTCCACATATGCCTCGTGTTGCTAGTGTTTACCTTCCACCATGGCTCTACCACCATGGAAATACATGTCACCACTCTGCCATGTCAGCTGAAACATGGCCCCCATCTCACGCTAACATCAACATACGAAAAAATTCCAATTTTTTTCCAATTTTGTGAGAATTCCCAATCTTTCTAGAATGCTCAAAAACGCCCAATTTTGAAATTTCTTTCAGGCCATCATTGAAGCTATGAAATTAAGCTTTGTATGAACAATCTTGGGCCCTATAACAATCATTTTTATCCCATCACTTGTAATTTAACTCTTGCACATCGAATTCCTCATGAATTTCACAGGAAAAATTGGGAATTTTCCCAATTTCACCCATTTTCACCATGGCGCTCTGGAAATTCCAAATTTTTGTCAATTTCATCCCAATAACTACCAAATAAACCTCTACAATAATAAATTATATTCGTATGCAGCTCGTTGATTATGGGCATGATTTCTCTTTAATTACCCATGAAATTTCCCCAAATTTGCTATAGTAATTTAATCAAACAAGTTGCACACATACTCCAAAAATTAATTTTCTGCAATTTTTGTCTTCAACACTCCGCTAACTCATCCCATGAAATCTCAATGTAGAAATTGAAGCTTTGATACCACATTGTAGAATCCCTAGCCTTGATTTGGACTATGCCACACCAAAATTTCAACTCTTATACCAATTTAATTCACTAAAATGCTCTACAAATGCACAGAATCATGAAGAATAACATAAAATATATACATGCAACATATACAAGAAAAACCCATAATAGAAATAGATAATTAAGCACACAATTATTAAAACAAGCGCATAAAAGACACTTGTATTTTATAAAATATCACCAACTGTGTGAAGACCTCATACTTTCCTCCCAACCTTAGACTTTGTTGCTCATAACTCTCAACAGTATGTCACCCTCGATCTTGGGCTAACAATGCACCACAGAAAAGGAATCCTAAGCCCAGCTAAGTTCTGTCAACAACCAAAATACTCAGACTAATGTGCCAACTCTAGGAGATAGCCTACAGTCTCTCAGTCCTCACATGTATGTCTCACCCCAGGAAGTGTTCCCATTCTCTTCTCAACAATCCTTCATCTGCCCCACTTCCCTTCTAGGGCATTAGCAACAAGTCATACAGGAAGCCTCAGAGCCATGTTGCTACATCTTGGCACCTTGGGAAAACAATTCCCAATTGTTCTCTCACTTGGAGAGAATGCTCACAAGCATGGAAACCCACTTCTTCAATAGCATAAGAGCCGTACAACCCACCTCTTCCACTCAGAATACCTAGGTTGTTGGTTGAAACAACTCCAAATATTTCCAATGAAAGTATGGATGACAGATGCAGAGTGGTACAGAGGGTGGAGGAGAATAATGAGTTGATGATGATAGATTGATGGAAAATGAACTAAATTCCCATTTATATGTATGCATGTTCCAAAATTTAAACTTGTCATGTTGGGAACTGCCTTGGGCCAACTTTCCCCCACTCGGGTGACACATTCCTCATCCTTAGGAACTTTAGGAACTTAGGATAAATGAATATCCCATACTTTATACTTTATATTTTGAGGAGAATTAATGTAATATTTCTTTGGGATTAAGCCCCCTTAGCTTAGTCCATCATTATAGACTCTTATCCCCCCTTTTCCTTTCTAGTGGAGTTTATCCCCCCATACTCTTTTTTCTAGATAGTCTACAGAAGTGATGTATTTTCATTAATATCAGAGTGTGATTACATTTTACAAAGATAGGCTCATTAGCCTTTAGCATCCAGGATCTCCATCCTAATAACCACATAGGCTCTCTAGCCTCAAAACATATATACAAAGGCTCTCTAGCCCCAAAACAGCATGGCTCACCAGCCTCCATGTACATTTACATTTACATTTACAATTGGGGTTCGGCCTAGGGGTATTACACATTACATGTGGAATACTCATAAAAATTAAAATTTACTGCTAATTGGTTTCCTGTAGCTTAACAACTATGAATTAACACCAAATTTCACTACTATCTAGTATCATTTATTTGATGCATCTATAGGATGCTAAAAACGACATGAATGCAACTAGTAAACTCAAATACAACAACATATAAATCAATCTTATACAAAAATTTCATGCACACTAATTTAACTCATAAATACAACACATAAACCAGATAAAACACTTATCTTTTAATTCAGTTTTGCAACCAACTACTTGGGACAGACATTCCACCCAACCATAGACTTGTTGTTCCAAATATCAATATAAATTCACCCTCGAGTTGGACCTAGAAATCCACAAAAAATGGTGGTCTCTCACTATCCACTCACAAATCAGAAATTTCGCAACCCGCTGGTATTCTCCTACAACTATCTCGATTTTCCACCATCTCTCTTCCTCTTGACCTTACCAACCCAAGGAATGTACCCCTTCATTGATCTCAATCCATCATGTGTCCCATTCATTTATCAAGGTATCTCTGGCATAGGTAACCAAGAATATCTATGTTGGGAACTCAAGGGAACTCACTACTAGGAAAAATACCAGCAAACACTTCTTGTTATAGTGCAATTCACACAGGATTTCACTATTTGGGATTGAAAACCTGGCTCTTCATTCTTCAGCTCCAAATACACTCCAAAAATGCTCCAACATGCTCTATAATTCTCCCTCCATGGTTTCTCCATCACCCAACTCTTCTTTTCTACACTTTTCTTGTTATTCATGCAAAACAATGACTATCCAAAAATAGTTGTCACAACCCATACGAATTTCCTCCCTTTGGATTTCTTGTTTGAATCACACACTTCCATTGATTGTACTCAACCCCCATGTTCCCAATAAATATGGGATCTGACTTCTCACACCCACACTCTTACATGCATTCAATGATTGGATTTGGCGACACTAAATCGAAAATAGAATCCAATACATAGGCATAATAAAATTCAGGAATGTGGGTTGAATTAATAGATATGGGTGATTCCCCTTGAACCCCCTCTCTTATACATTCTCCTAGACCCTCCCCTCTTTTGTGGATTAATTCATCCCCCATCTTTGTCCATGTCCCCTTAGCAATTGGCATCACATTTTATTATTAAAACTTGGAAATATAATTTGCATATACATTGCTTGGCCATGACCACACATTATATCTACATTAATAATTAATTAAAATGGGGATTATAGCAGGGATGTTATATTCCCCCTCCCCTATAATTGTGCATCATCCTCAGTGCACACTATGTTGATATACATGTATATACAAATTTACATCACAATGATTTAAGAAAAAAAATTATGCAATTTCATAACTCCAACAACAATTCCAACTACAATATCTTGTTCCTCTCAACTTGCTAACCCAAGAAATGTATCATTCATTTATCAGGCCTAACCCAAGGATTGTATCATTTGTTTATCAAGGATAACCCAAGAAATGTGTCATTCTTTCATCAGGGCCTCTAGCACAAGTTGGATAGGAATCTGAGATGTGGTTCCAAAACTCTAGCTACTCAAAATGGAGTCTTGCATTTTTATATTATGTTTTCTTCAAATTTTTCAAAAATTTGCAGGTATTCTTCCCACATGTTTTCTCTATGCTACCATGTAAATCTTCAGGATCGTAGCAGTTCCATTGAAACTTTACTATCCCTATGGTTTTTTTCCTGAGCACTTTGACTTTCTAGCCCAGGATGCGTACTAGTTCCACCCAGAAATCCCCTTCATGCTCCACTTAGATCACAGTCCAATCAATTATGTGGTTATGGTCAGGCACATATTTATTTAATAATGAAACATGAAATAAATTATGCACTCTCATGGATACATGCAATTCTAACATGTATGCAACTAACTCTATATTTTCTAAGATTTCAAAAGGTCCACAATATCTTGCTTCCAACTTTGGGAAACTTCCCAATCGTAGCAAACTCCTCTTTAGATTCACTTTTAAAAACACATGTTCTCCCACTTTAAAATATATAAAACCTTTGTTCTTGTCTACATTAATTTCATTCACATACTGGGTATCCTTTAAATTCTACTTGATTCTTACCATCTTCTCTTCCTTTTCCTTCAGTAGTTCTGGCCTAATAATTGCTCTGACTGTTGGAATATCCCAACTTACTAGTGTGTTACACACATTGCCATACAATGCTTCAAATGGGATCATTTTTAATGAGGCTTGGTACCAATTATTGTAATCAAATTCAACTAAATTAATATAATATCCCCACTTTGATGGTTTGTCCATCACATTTATCATGAGCATGTCCTCAATTATTTTTTTATTCTTCTTTGTTTTCCCATATAAATTTGGGTGATACACTGTACTGAGATTTAAATTTGTCCCAAAAACTTGGAACAAACCTTTCCAAAAATTGGATGTAAACTTGGGATCTATGTCTAAAACAATTTCCTTTGGCACTCCATGTAGCCTGGAAACTTCTTTCATATAGATATTTGCATATTTTTTTCCTTGTGTGTTGCCTTCACGGGAATAAAATGTGTCACCTTAGTCAATTTATCCACCACCACCATGATGGAATCATGTTTCTTCATTTTTCTAGGAAGATTTGTAATAAAATCCACTATAACAAATTTCCACTTCCATTCTGGAATGGACAATGGCTATAATAGACCTGGTGGATGTCTATCTTATTTCTTCACTTTCTGGCATTCTAGACATCTGGCTATATAATTAGTCACTTCTTTCTTCATTCTGGACCAAAAATATTGGTTTCTTACAGCTGCAATTGTCTTCTGATATCATGGGTTCCCCACATATGGCACATTGTGCATTTCTCTTAGCACTGTGTTTTTCATCTCACTAGAATTTGACACATGTACTTTTCCTTTGTACATGAGAATTTCATCTTCTTTCATTTCATAATAATTAAATTTCTGCTGAAAATTACCTTGTTGTAATGTTTCTTTTATTTTCAAATATTGTTAATCCAAATTTGTTTATATAATAATTTTATCTTTCAGATAAGTCATGTACAAGTTGATGGTTGTAATATGCATTTCATGAGCTCTCTTGTTGAGTGCATCAACCACTTGATTCTCTTTTCCTTTGATGTTCTTAATTTCAAAGTCATACTCACTAAGAAATTCAAGCCATCTAGTTTTGTTGGCATTTAATTTTGATTGTCCAAATAAATGCTTAAGACCACAATGGTCTATCCCTATCTCGAATTTCTTCCCTGTGAGGTGATGTCTCCACATTTTCAATGCATGTGAAATTGATATTAATTCCAAGTCGTGTGTAGAATAATTCCTCTCATGCTCTTTTAATTTTCTGGAATCATAGCATACCACATGATCTTTTTGTGTGAGTATCCCATAGAGCCCTTCCTTGCATGCATAAGTGCACACCACAAAATCCTCATCTGGATATGAAATATTCAAGAAAGGCACATTTTTTATGTATGTATTTCAGCTACAGAAAGTTCTCTTCACAGTTGGGAGTATATTCAAACCTCACTCCCTTGTTTTACAAAGAAGTGATTGGGCATGAAATATTTCATAATACTTTTATGAATCTTTGGTAATAACCAGCAAGAGCCATGAATGATTTAACCTATGTAACATTCTTTGGCATTGCCCATCCTCCAATGGCCTCTATCTTCTCGGGATCAACTACTATCATGTCTGTTGATATAAGATGTCCCACATAGTGAATCATTTTTTGATAAAAGATGCACTTACTTAGATTGAAATACAATTTGTTCTCTCTCAATACTTGCAATACCATTCTTAAATGTTGTTCATTCCCTTCTTGTGTCCTTGAATAGACTATTATATCATCCAGGAAAACAATCACAAACTTGTCCAGGTATTCCATGAACACTCCATTCATTAGGCATATGAAAATTATCGGTGCATTTGATATCCCAAATGGAACTACCATGAATTCATAATTCCCATATCTTGTCTTTAATGTTGTCTTGTTGATATCTTCTTCCTTTATCCTCACTTTATGATAGCTTGATCTCAAGTCAATCTTGGAAAATATTCTTGCACCTTTCAGTTGATCAAATAAGTCATCAATCCTTGGCAAAGGATATTTGTTCTTTATGGTGACATTATTTAGCTACCTGAAATCAATACACAGCCTCAAGATTCCATCTTTCTTCTTCACAAAAAGAACTAGGGCACCCCTAGGTGACACACTTGAGTGTATATACCCCTTCCTTAACAATTCTTCAAGTTACATCTGCAAATCCTTAAATTCTAGCGTGCCCATTTTGTATGTTATCTTGGACATGGGGGAAGCTCCTGGCACAAAATCAATTGAGAAATCAAATTCTCTCTTTGGTGGTAGTCCTAGTATTTCCCCAAATACATATTCAAAATCCCTCAGACTAGATGGTCTTCAATGCTTACCAATTTATCTATGGCTGCCTCTTCCATATGGGCTGCAAAAATTTGACATCCCTTCCTTAAAATCTTTTTCAAGTGCATAGATGAAATTTATCTGATAGTTATAGCTCTAGGAATGCCTTGAACCTTGCCTTTCTTCCCTTCTTCATCAAGACAAGTTATTTTCTTGTTTCAATAGTCTATGACAACATGGTGTTTTTCCAACCAATCCATACCAATTAAACAATTATATGAACTCAATGGTATGATCTTCACATCTACCTTTGTGTTGAGTACATTCATGTCTATTGGACAATATTTAACTAGCTCATTGATCTTTCTCTTAGCCCCTGTGGCTAATTTAACTAACCAATATTTCCATACTTACTCCTTTGCAAGTGAAATATTTCAAAAAATTTAGAGTTTATGTAACTATGGCTAGCTACAAAATCAATTAAAATTTCTATGGGATGGTTATCAATCTTACCTTGCACTTCAATCATGGGGGATAGATACTCTACTTACTTGTTGTCCAAGGCTAAATAAATCCTTGGCGTACTTCCTTCCATATCTTCAATTGTTTCAGCGTCTTAAATATTGTGAACAATCTTCATTATTTCTCTTTTGTGATGGAAGTCCCTATATAATTGATTTCCCTCACATCCCCAACATTGTACAAGTCATTGCCTTGGCCTTTTCCCAAATGAGTATGTTTCTTTGTGCTCATTTTGGGTTGGTTGTCCTTCCTTATTTTTGGGGGAGTTGTTCTTATAAAATGGTGGCTTAAAACGTTTTTTCTTTTTATTCCTCTTTCATTTCATCTTTTCATTCCAAGTATTTTGGAAGACTGGCCTCCCTGTACTCTTCTTAGAAAGATGCTTTTCTCTCCTTATGGCTTCCTCCAAAGTCTTGGAGTTATCATATTGTATCTTTTCATTGTAGAAGGAGGGTAATTGTTGGATAGTTGGTTGTAATTGATGTTGGTGTATATTTGGTTTTCATTTATGTCAACAAAAGTGGTTGTCATTGATGTCAACAAATGTGATGGATGCATTTGAAGAAGTCTACAAGAAGCCCCAGAGGTGTGTTCATGAATCCTGAAGTTGTTTGAGGAATAAGGATATGAAGGAAAGTGTAAATGTAGGTAACACACTCATAGATGGATAGTCCTCATCATTTCATTTCCAATGGTAGGTGGAATGCCACGTAGTCCTCACAGTTGAGGAGTTATGAGGTCATGAAGTTGGAAGCTCCGAAGAATGGTTAAGAAGCCCCTAAATGGTTGCAAAAAGAAGTTACAAGTCATTAATTAAAGGGTAAAATGGCTATAACAACAAAGTATAGGTAAAACCTAAAGTTAAGGAAAGAATTCACTTTGAAAAGGTATAAATACACTTCAAGAAGCCTCTCATTCTTACACACACAAGTTTATTGAATATCATCTAAGTGAACAAGTGATCTATTGGAAAATATGTTACAGGGAGTTTAAGGAAGCGAAGGAAGTGAGAAGGTAAAAGTTTCAGAATTTTAGAGGAGAGAAATGGTTTTCTGTCAAACCCTAATTTGGCTAACCCCCACAGGTCAGGCTACTGATGTCCCGCAATTTGTACAGCCCTCGTCCCGCAAGGCCCTTCTAGTTGAATGATATTAGTCCAGTGGGGCTAAGGTAAATTTGGGAGGATGCTTGTACCAGGTTGTTGATTCCCAAGAAGGTATGGTATGAGATGTGATGAAACTAGGTTCTACAGAATATAAAGGTATGTTATACTATGTGTTTTGAGGCTTGCATCTTGGAAGATTTGGCACATGCTTGAGCCATTTCTTTGTGAGTTTTGGTATATTCCTTGAGGCACATCTTGAATACTTGGAATATGGTTTGTTGTATGGTATATTCTTGAGGAATATCATGAGTGATATGGCACATGTTTTATGGTATCCCTTGGTCAATGGTTTATGAATGTTGGCACATGCTTTGAGGTACATCTTGGCTACATGGTTGAGTGATGTTATGGTACCTTTGTATCTGGTTTGGTATATGTCATGGTTGTTATAGGTACATATTTTTGATGTTAGTACATGGTTGAGGTATACACTTAGTATATGGTGACATATGTATGAAGCACATTCTTTGGTGCTTGATTGAGACACATCATTTGGTACATAGTTTATGTTTGGTACATGGTACATGGTTTTGGTATATGATTGAGGTATATGGTTGATAATTGATGTTATGGTACCTACACTTGGCATATCTTATGGTACATGATTGGTGATATTGAGACACATCTTGGTGATGTTATGATGCATGGTTGATGCATGATATGGTACAGGTTTGGTACATGGTTGATGCATGATATGGTACATGGTTGATGTACATGGTATGGTACAAGTTCTAGTACATGGTTGATGTGCATGGTATGGTATAGGCTCTTGTACATGGATGATGTACATGGTATGGTGTAGTTTTGGGTACATGGTTGATATACATTGTATGGTATAGGTTCTGGTACATGGTCGATGTACATGGTATGGTACAGGTTTGGGTACATGGTTGATGTATATGGTTGATGCATGATAAATTACAGGTTGATGTGACAGAGTGACAGTGATTGGTTGATGTGACAAAGTGACAGTGACAGTTTGATGTGACAGTGATAGTGATAGGTTGATGTGATAGTGATAGAGACATGTTGAGTATCAGTGATAGTGACAGGTTGAGTATTAGTGACAGTGACAGGTTGATTATCACTGATAGTGACATGTTGATTATCAGTGACAGTTTTAGTGATAGGTTGAGTCTCCATTTATATTTTAGAGAGGAAGGAAGGGGAAAGGAAAGGGGGTTGTAACCTCCTTCCGGTTGGTGCTGGAGAACTCATGGAGTTGGAGCTTCCTTCAGGTTGGATCCTATAAATTAAGGGGTCATATCCTCCTTCTGGTTGGAGGTAAAGAACACAGGTAGCTAGATATTTCTTCAGGTTGGGGCCTATAAAATAGGGGTTTCAAGCCTCCTTCCAGTTGTATCTAGAGAATTCAGGCAGTTGTAGTTTCCTTCATGTTGGATCCTGTAAATATGGGGTTGGAGCCTCCTTCCAGTTGGTGTTGGAGAATTGGGAAGTTGGTGCTTCCTATGAATGTATTCTTGGTATATATAAGAAATCATTATGTGGTTTTCTCCCATTTGGGTTTCCACGTAAATTATGGTGTATTGTGTATCTTTGGTTGTTTATTATGCACTAATGAATGATATTGTTTATGATGTAATGATATATGAATGCATAAGTGATAAACTATTGAATATTGTTGATAAAGTTGAATTTTATATGTATTGTGATTGAAAGCGGTAAAAAGTGCTCATATTGATTCACCCCCCCCCC
>ML835189.1:117715-130906 GCA_009831015.1 Picea engelmannii | reverse complement strand
AAATCTCCAAGGTAGTGGTATTTGAAGTTTGACAGGTTTATGATAGAACAAGGTTATAGTAGATGTCATTCTGATCACTGTGTTTATTTCAAAAGGCTAGAAAATGGAAACTATATTATCTTGCTATTGTATGTAGATGACATGCTTGTTGTAGGCTCTAATATGTAGGATATAAATGTGCTCAAGAATAAATTATCTAATTCATTTGTGATGAAGGATTTGGGTGTTGCAAAGAAAATCCTTCATATGCGAATAACAAGAGATAGGAAAAATCGCAAATTGACATTGTCTGAGGATGTGTACATATTGAAGGTGTTGGAGAGGTTTAGAATGCAGAATGGAAATACAATTAGTACACCTTTAGCCAACCATTTCAAATTAACTAAGAAAATGTGTCCCAAGACACAGGAGGAGATAGAATACATGTCAGGGTCCCTTATTCATCAACAGTTGGCAGCTTGATTTATGCAATGGTTTGCACAAGACCAAATATTTCACATACAGTGGAAGTTGTGAGAAGGTATATGAACAATCCAGGTAAAGAACATTAGGATGTAGTAAAGTGGATTCTCAGGTATTTGAGAGGTACTGCTACTCATTCATTATGTTTTGGAGGTTCAAACACTTTTCTATAGGGATATGTTGATTTAGATATGGCAGGTGATAAAGACAACATGAGGAGCACCACAGGGTATGTTTTTACTATAGGTGGAACAACAGTAAGTTGGATTTCAAATATGCAAAAGGTTGTTTCACTTTCAACATCAGAGGCTGAGTATGTTGCTGTAATAGAGGCTAGTAAATAGATGATTTGGTTACAGAGGTTTATGGAAGAATTGGGAAAGAAGCAGGGGAATAACAGGTTGTACTGTGACAGTGAGAGTGCCATTCATCTTGCAAAGAACTCAAAATTCCATTTGAAGACCAAGAATATACAGTTGAGGTACCACTTCATATGACCCTCCTTGGAAGATGGACATTTGAAGTTGGAAAAGATACACACTAGCTAGAATGCTGCAGATATGTTAAAAAAGGGAGTAACCAGGGAGAAACTGAGTTCCTTCTCAGTTTCAGTTGGTCTTCAAGAATGAAGATGAAGATGAGTAATTTTCCAGGTCCAAGATGGTTCATAGTCCAACAGATACAACAACGGTGGAGTTGTTGAGATCAGTCTCCAAGTGGGAGATTGTTGGTTGTGGAGCCTGATTATATTTCAGATTCAGAGGTCTTTGTTTTCAGCCATGTTTATACCCCATGATGTATTTAAACCCCAGAAGTATGTACACTCTTCCATGCGGGGGAGTGCAGATGGGGGTTACCCCCTCTACGGGGTCCAGGGGGGATATCCCCCCAGCTAGGGGGTACGGGGGAAGCAGGGCCCCGGTGGGGGTTCAGGGGCGAAGCCGCCGAAGGAAAAATTGCCTTGTAAAAGTATATTGTAATTTCATTGTAAATCTAGACCGTTCATTATAAGGTCACAGATCTAACGATAGAAATTATGTTAGGGTTTTTTTCCCTAGAATTTAACCCTCTGTTATGAGGTAAATGTGCATTATGGCGAATATTGTATTCCGAGATAGGAGACTATGAGACAAAGAAGAGGAAGTTACAGTGGGTTTTCTATAGGTTGTATCCCTTCATTTGTTGGATAATAATAAAGGAAGGACCTGGTAATTTCTTTGGTGGATGTAGCCCACACTGGGTGAACCACGTAAACCTATGTCTCTATTGTATTTTGTATCTGCTATGTTTTCTTTTTGCATTTGTTTTATTTTATTGCTCCACAATCCTGTTTTTCTAACAACTGGTATCAGAGCAAAAGGTAACTCGCAGGAAAGGAGGGTTCCTGGTTTGAGTGGGAGCAATTTTGGAAGATGGAAAGTTTAGGGTGAAAAAATTTAACGGCCAAAACTACTAGTTATGGAAGATGCAGATGGAAGATTATTTATATCAGAAGGATCTATTCCTACCATTAGGAGGAGTAGAAAAGAATCCGATGGCCATGAAGGACAAAGAATGGGATATTCTTGATAGAAAGGCTCTAGGAATGATACGGCTGAGCCTGGCAGTGTTGGTGGCTTTCAATATTTCGAAAGAAAAGACAACGAAGGCCTTGATGGACGCATTGGTTAAATTGTATGAAAAACCCTCGGCGTCCAATAAGGTATTTTTAATGAAGAGATTATTTAATATGAAGATGTCGAAAGGTGGGTCTATTGAAGATCATTTAAATGATTTTAATACAGTTACTAATCAATTAAGTTTTGTAAAAGTGGACTTTGATGATGAGGTCATCAGACGACAACATGATAGAAATCAGGAAGCAAATGTAACAGGTGATGTGTTACAAGATGCTTTGTTTCTTTCTATAGATAATATTTCCGAGTCTTGGGTAGTAGATTCAGGGGCTTCATTTCATGTCACACCCCATATGAAACATTTTCTAGATTATGTTCAAGGTGATTTTGGATAGGTTCATTTGGGTGATGATGCACCATGCAAAATTGTTGGAATGAGAAAGCTAAAAATAAAGCAACGCAATAGAAACCAATCGTTGTTGAAAGAGGTAAGACATGTTACAGATTTAAGGAAAAATCTAATTTCAACAGGGATGTTGGCAAGTGAAGGTTGTATATCCATATTTACAGATAAGACATGGAAGGTCATCAAAGGATCATTGGTGATAACAAAAGGAGAGAAGGTAGGTACATTGTATTTATGTACTGGTAATACTGACTCTTCTATCTCTTTAGCTTCTACAGGAGTGGATACAACATTGTGGCATCATAGGCTGGGACACATGAGTGATAAGGGAATGAAAATACTTCACAAAATAAATTTGTTGTCGGATCTTAAACAAATTGATTTGGATTTCTATGAGCATTGTGTTTATGGAAAACATAAGAGAGTCAAATTTCTCAAAGTCGGAAAAGAAAAGAAGGATGAAAGGTTAGAGCTTGTGCATATAGATGTATGTGGAACAACTCAGGTATCATCTCTTGGTGTCTCTCGTTATTATGTTACTAGTTTGACAGGTTTATGACAAAGCAAGGTTATAATAGATGTCATTTTGATCACTGTGTTTATTTCAAAAGGCTAGAAAATGGAAGCTATATTATCTTGCTATTGTATGTAGATGACATGCTTCTCGCAGGGTCTAATATGCAGGATATAAATGTGCTCAAGAAGAAATTAGCTAATTCATTTGCGATGAAGGATTTGGGTGCTGCAAAGAAAATCCTTGGTATGAGAATAACAAGAGACATGAAAAATCGCAAATTGACATTTTCGTAGGGTGAGTATATAGAGAAGGTGTTGGAGAGGTTTATAATGCATAATGAAAAACCAGTTAGTACACCTTTAACCATCCATTTCAAATTAAATAAGGAAATGTGTCCCAAGAAACAGGAGGAGATAGAATACATGTCCAGGGTCCCTTATTCATCAATAGTTGGTAGCTTGATGTATGCAATGGTTTGCACAAGACCAGATATTGCACATGTAGTGGGAGTTTTGAGCAGGTATATGAACAATCCAGGTAAAGAACATTGGGAGGAAGTAAAGTGGATTCTTAGGTATTTGAGAGGTACTGCTACTCACGCATTATGTTTTGGAGGTTCAGACACTTTTCTACAGGGATATGTTGATTCAGATATGCCAGGTGATAAAGACATCAGGAGGAGAACCACAAGGTATGTTTTTACTATAGGTGGAACAACAGTAAGTTGGATTTTAGAACTGAAAAAGGTTGTTGCACTTTCAAGAACAGAGGCAGAGTATGTTGCTGCTACAGAGGCTAGTAAAGAGATGATTTGGTTACAAAGGTTTATTGAAGAATTGGGAAAGAAGCAGAAGAATAACAGGTTGTACTGTGACAATGAGAGTGCCATTCATCTTGCAAAGAACTCAGCCTTCCATTCTAATACTAAGCATATACAGTTGAGGTACCACTTCATATGATCCACCTTGGAAGATGGATATTTGAAGTTGGAAAAGATACACACTAGACAAAATCCTGCAGATATGTTAACAAAGGGAGTAACCAGGAAGAAACTGATTTCCTGCTTAGTTTCAGTTGGTCTTCAAGAATGAAGCTGAAGATGAGAAATTTTCCAGGTCTGTTGGAATCCCAACGTATTTTTAACTTTTTATATCAATTAAATGATCCATGTAGCTGCCTAACTGGGTTCATACATTTTTCTGTTCTTCATAAGCAATTTTCAAAATCACAATTGTAAGTTTTTGGTTTTCCCTATTGTCTTTGTTTTCATGATTCGTTCATGACTGGAAGCATGAAAACGAAGCATTAAAACTTACGACTGTGCTATCATTCTATTTGAAAAATTTATGAAAGGCAAAATGTCTTTACAGTTTATTAATGAAGCCTTGTTCCTTGCTATGAAGACTATTCTCTTTGTTTCGATTCCTTGAATGTCAAGCATGCTTATGGATTGTTAAATTATATCAACAAAAGACATTTTTATTTGAGAATTGTTTTGTTTTTTGTGTGGTTCTTGGTCATATGTTTCCTTATCACTAGGCTTTTGATTTACAAGTTTCACTATCCCAAACTTTATGATTGAACCCACTATGTTGTGCACTCATTTTATTTTAATGCTCTGGTCATGGTTTGTACTTTATGAGAGGTGGAAATATGATTCCATTCATCCCATCATTTTGAAGCTTGGTCTTGGGCTTTGAAACACCCCTCGCATTCATTTCAAACAATGCCTATCTTTTTATTATGAATTTTCTGATCATACGCCACAGACTATTGATGTCTTTCGGGCCTAGAGTATACCTCTGGTCTGTTATTACAAACCCTCCATACAAACTTTTTGGGTGATTGTCTGTGATGTTGAAATGGCTCCGATTGTTAGAGTCGAACCTAACGACACTCAGACCTTGCTCCTATACGACGATGCCAGAGAAGATCTCGAGGGTAATGGTTGGCTCATTTTCCTTGAAAAATTCCAGGGTTTCAACCTACAGACTACTCAATAATTTTCTCTCTCATTCGATGGATGTAGAGCTAAGGTGAGGGACATTCAACTTGAAGTCACAAAGGACATTTTAAGCCAAGATACAGGACTCCCTATGAGCGGTCAGAGGTGGTTCAAGAATGCTAAGGTAAAAGAGGTTCCTTGGAGTCTTTTCTTTACATCCTGAAAGATCAATGGCTTTGACAAAGGTATGCTAGTCTCCATACTGAAATCCCGATGGCACGGTCTTCTTGCAGTGTTGAAACAGTTTATCACTTGTGAAGGCCATTTTGGTTTTGTGTTTCTTTATCATATGTGTTTTCTCATGATTTTCATAGGGTTTCCTTTAAACATGCCTTATTATCTGTGGAGGAGCCTTTACAAAATGGATAAGAGGTATAAAAAGAAATGTTTAGATTCGAGTCTTTTCCACCATGGTTTAATAAGAATTATGCTTGTACATCAATTAAAGTTACAGAACGATGATTGGGATTCGTTTTTAACCAGAAATGGTTTCATTAACCCCAATGCTGAAGCGGTTGACAAGCCTGTGATTGAGGAAACCTTGGTCTGTCCTACAACGCCCCCCTCACCTACCCAAGCCTATGTTACAACCACCCAGAGTAAGCCTTTACTCGACCCGAAAGTTGATGAGCAGGCCCATGAGCAAGCTACAGAGCCTAATGACTCTGTCAAAAATTCAAACAAACCTACAGGTAAGACGTCTAAAGGCGATGTTGATTTGAGTTTTAAAAATAAGAGAGCTGGAATGTTAATTTCGAGGAATCTCCGAAACAAATCGAACCCTCATGCGAGCTCGATCAATATGATCGAGATCCATGAAAGTTCGGATTCCGAAATTGATAGATTTCTCACTGAAGAAGACCCTCTTTCATTCCAACCACACCTCGATCAACCTTACAACTTCGTGGACAATATACCACCTTGTCTGAAACATAGTGAAGGGTTTCCTTGTATTAAGTTGGGTAATAAATCTACAGTCGATGTTGGAGATGCTCCGGTTCACAATCGTGGTTGTTCCCAAGGGACCATCGCTCAGTCGCAGTGTGAGGCTTGCCTATTCTGGATTGATAAATACTACACTGATATACCTATTTTATAGTCACAAATTAAAGCTCTCACTGACCAGGTCAGTGTCTTAACAAATAAAATCATAGGCTCAAGTCTGTCATTCAAAGAAAATGAAAATGAGAACGTATGAAGACTACAGGGAATGTGATATTAAAAAACGTTGAGACTGCAACAACAATAATAAATTCTGAGATCATCTGATATGATTTGATTTTACAGTTAGAGGTAAGATTTCTTTTATCTTAAAATAGGGTTATTCATTAAATAAATTAGATTGTTTTATTCATTGAATAAATTGGATTTCATTACTAAAATAAACTAGCTACAAAATCAACAGATTCTGTAGCYAGTTATTCTAATTCGAAATTTGCAAAATAATGGTTAAACATATATCTAAGTTTCTCTATTTTTTCTTTTCTTTTYAGTATATCTAGGAGTTCATGGTTACCAGGTGATCTGAAGCATTTTTGAGGCTTGTTAGCCATATCTATGATACATTTATGTATAAACAGAAATAAACTTTTTTTAGCTTTAGAAGATTTAGTATGATTTGGGTAGTTATATCCCCCTTTTATTTTTGTAATCAATATCTGATCTCAGAAGATGAGACAGTTACTTTTCTGAAGGATTTATAAACTCATTATTTTTTGTAATCAAGACATCCTGGCCTTGGGCTAACTGTGGACATCTTATACATGAATTTGGACAGAACATATGTTTACATTTCTGCTTTAGCTATCTGTAAATATTGTTGTTGTCTATGGTTTGTTTATCTTGGTAATTCAATAATTATTGATAGATTTTGTCTTCGCTAATTATTATGTCATCAAGATAATTTCTTTCATACAATCCACAATTTTATGCTTAAGTTATATGAAAATAGTGATTGATCGTTCAATTCAAATGATAAGGTTTATCTTAATCTTGTTGAATGATTAAAAGAAGGTGTTACAATTAGATTTGTCTTATGTATAATTGCCTGTAGTCATAAATATCACAGTTATTATCTACATCTTGTCGTACTATCATTAAAATCCAACAGTTAATGTACTGTTTGGTATTTATGTCAAACATCGTAAAATTTTCACAGCAGATTTATCTCGTGAACAAACTGGATGGACGATTCATGATCATACAAACGACGAATGCATGCTGATCAAATCGTTAATAGGTTAGTTTGTTCTCTTTGTTTGTTTGTTTACTTTCAAAACTCTTGTATGTGATCTAGTTTTCACTGTCTATATATTCTTCTTCCTTAGTATGTTTGATATTTAATCTTACAGATACATAGAGATAAAAGAAAAAACAAAATAAATAGTCTATTTTGTTTTCTTTATCTATTTTTATCAAGAAACAATCACCTTTTTATAGATTTTGTGAGTTTAGATTAAAACTTGCACTTGTATAACGTGCACATAAACTAGAGAAGCGAATCTGTAGTGTAAATATTCTTAAAAATAGTTATATACATACATGTACATATATATATTAGTGTTTAGTTATTAGTTAGCTATTTCATTTATTTTGTTTATTTATTTGTTTCTTTTAGGACTTTAGATCGGCCAACGAAGCCATTAAACCCGTCAGAGTGAGTCATACCAAATGGCTTGGGTTAATTAGACAACCCCGAACCGGACTTTCTCTTCCAATTGACGGACGATCATTTTCGCCCATCAACAAATGGCACTAGAAGGAGGGACTGAACACTATTGATGGCACGTGGAGGTCGCAAGACTCCTCCCCCACCTACCCACTCACCTATAGTAACAAGAAGTCATTCTGACGACAACATTACCTCTCAAACAACAACCACATCAAACGAAAATCCACAGATTACCGTTGAACCAGTAACACCAAACCCCCTGGGGTCCAACGTACAAGAAATTGTTTGTTAATCACTCCTAAGGACACACAGTGCTTTGGCCCATATCAGACAACTAGGTCGGCCACTGAACCAACCACTAGATTTTTCTGATATTAGAGAGAAACTTGAAAGCACTAGTCTTACCCTAAATCCTACAAATTCAGATCACATCCCCACTCTTGTAGCCAGAGGATCTGATATACCACCATCACCACCGCCTTCATCTCCCTCCTCTTCAGGAGAAGAGTCATCAGACGAAGGCAGTTCTTCATCTAAGCCTTCGACACCACCCACACCTATGGAAAATCCAAATAATCCCGCCAGACCTTGGCTAAATCAAGATGTTGTGGCTATACCTAGACCCCAACATCCTTTGCCTAAACATCCAGAGAAATGGCTCCCTAAATTTGATCCAGATTCCAAGCAGATCGCTGAGGATCATATAAAAAAATTCATGCTAGCCATTAGACTCCGAAGCATAAAACACAAAGACGTAGTATGTAGACTTTTTCTATACACATTTGAAGGCAATGCCTCTACCTGGTATTTTTCCCAACAACCCCATACCATTGTATCTTGGGATAGATTCGAATCTTGTTTCCTTGAGAAATTCAGAGACGACAAATCTCCCGAGGTCTTAGTCATGGAACTCTCCAGTTTAAAGATAAACCCCAAGGAAAAAATAAAAGACTTTAATCAAAGGTTTCTAACAATAAAGAATCGAATCCCCACTGACTCAATGCCTGCTAAAAATATTATTGTCGCATACTATACCAAAGCTTTGCACTAGAACATAGCAATCTGGGTAAAAAGGTCTAAGAAAGAAACATTATTGGAAGCCTTCGAGGAGGCAAGCCAAATTGAGAAAGATATTCTAAGCCTAAAAGACAATATCAGTAACGAGGTAGAGATTACCTCATATTCCAAAAAGAAAATAGAAATTCTTCCTAGACCTCCCCAAACCAAAACTCAATCAGACAGTTCAGATCTGGAAAGTTTACACAAGATCGTTCAGAAGTTGTCGAATCAGGTTATAGATTTAAAGAGATCAGCAGAAGAAACTTCTTCAAGAAAAGGTTCTTACAAACCCCATTTTAGAAAGCCTTTTCCCACAAACCAGCCTAACTCAAATTCTGAAGGCCTAAATCTAGAAAGCCTACAGTTTGTTATCCAGACAATTTTGGAAGCACATGATAACTTAGTTCCCCCGAGATTTCTGAAGACGTGGTTGAACAAGAAATAGTGGAAGAGGATGAATCCTCTCCCAACATCTTCGGGCATTTTTCAGATAGTATCTTTCAAGCCAATTTTGAAACAGTGCATCCTTACAATACCAGAAGCAAAACACCGAATAAATCCTCTTCTGAAATTGGAACTAATGCCCCTTGAAAACAGTCTAAACAAATCGAAAGTAAACAGAATTTAGTGACTCCAAGTTTAGAATATGATTTGATTGAGGATCTCAAAAAACTTAGATCTAATATTTTTGTTTATGAATTATTGAAATTTCCTTTTCTTCTGCAAAAGATGCTTTAGAATATTGCAAAAAACAACAAAAACAACAATCTAAACAACAACAAATTTGCAGAAAACATCTCTAAAACATCTCAAAAGGTATCTGCTAAAATGACATTAGAATCCTCTGATAAAAGAGACCTTGCTGTAAAAAGCGTAACAAATGTAGATAAAATAGTTCTAGGGGCTGCGACTAAAAACCAACAAACTTCTGCTGTTAATACTCACAGAAATGTCCCACCCTTTTTGTTGACTTTTGAATTTTTCAATAGGAATGTACATAATTGTATGGTAGATTCTGGTGCATCGTCAAACATAATGCCTTGGTCTATTTGCCAAAAATTCAATGCTGAAGTTCAACCTTCTAGTCTAAAAATTATTCAGCTTGATCAGATTAGTGTTAAGGTAATAGGTGAATTAAAAAATGTACTTATCAGATTATTATCTAATATGAAAATCCACCAGATTATTGACATTATTGTCGTTGATATCCCTGAAGTATATGGCTTATTTTTAAGTAGGGATTGGTCCGAACAGTTGCATGGTTACTTTGTGACAGATTGGTCTCATTTGTGGCTGCCAGAGAATGGAAAGCCTAATAGAATCAAGATCAATCGTGAGCATTACCTCAAGCTTACGGTAACTGATTTAAATGATCCTAATGGACCATTCACTGATTCTGCCAATTCACCTAAAATGCAGGGGATGAACACCTTTTTCGACAACTTCGTGGCTGAAACTTCTACCATTACTGACCCAGAACAACAATTCGAACTCATGACGTGCACACAGTCGACAGTTCTCTCTAAGGTGTCACATATAGCTGATGAGAATCATATCTGGTCTCTTTACTTCGATGGATCTAAATCTAAAGAAGGAGACTATGTAGGATGTGTGCTCATTGATCCATCAGGTAACAAAACTTTGATCACTTGCCGATTATAATTTGAATGCACAAACAATAGAGCTGAATACGAGGCGCTCCTGCAAGGTCTTAGAAAGGCACTAGATTTAAGAGTTTAGAATTTAATGGTTTTTGGCTATTCAGAAATTGTGGTCAGACAGGTAAGAAACTCCATTAATTGCCTATCTCCACACCTGAAAAGTTATCAAGCTAAGGTATGGAATCTAATGAACAATTTTTCTGCGTTTAACATTAATTCTATTCCAAGATTGAATAATTCTAAGGCTGACTTGTTGACTAATGTTGCTTCTAAACTTTTTCCTGCAGAAAGCCTTTCTCCAAATGCATTTTCTGTCGAGTTGTTGTTCAGACCATCCGTCCCAGACAACATCACTAATTGGAGAGTTTTCGATGACGATCAACAGATCATCAGTTTTCTGCACATGGAAGATACTTTCCAAGGTGTAGTTATCGATGAAGGCACCCATGACGAAGACCTCCGCAATTTTACGATAATATTGGACCGAAGATCCCCTGAAACAATATCGGATCTAGTAAATTCTATCCCAAAAACTGTGGTAAGATTAGAAAAGTTTTATGATTTGCATGATAAATTCAGGAAATCAGTAAATTGTAAAATGAATAGTTCTTCCTTGACCCATGAAAAGGTAAATCTAGAAACTAAAGATAATCCACAATGCATCAATTTGGGAATGAGATGTTCTGAACAAGAAAAGTCAGCCTTTATTAAGTTATTTAAGGAATTTAAGGATGTCTTTTCTTGGACATATGATGATCTAAAAACCTTCGATCTTAACATCATACAACACATTATTCCCATGAAACCCCAGACTCAACCTTTTCAACAGAAGTTAAGAAAGATGAACCCAAAACTTGAACCAACGGTCAAGAAAGAACTAAACAAACTTTTGAATGCTAAGATAATCTTCCCAGTAAGACATACATAGTGGGTCTCTAATCTTGTCCCTGTAAGGAAGAAAAGTGGAAAAATATGACTATGTGTCGATTTCCAAAATTTAAACCGAGCATCAAATAAAAACAACTACCCTGTTCCTCCCATTGAACATATTCTCCAGCAGGTATCTGGTTCTGAAAGATTGTCACTGTTAGATGTTTTTTCAGGGTATAACTAAGTCCTAATGTCTCCCCCAGACAAGCTGAAAACCACTTTCCGTACTCCATGGGGTACCTATGCTTATAGAAAGATGCTCTTTGGGATTATAAATGCCGTAGCCACTTTTCAGAGAGCGATGGATATCGCTTTCCGTGGTCTAATCAATCAATCTGTAGTAGTCTATCTAGATGATGCCACTGTCTTCTCAAAGACTAAATGAGATCATTTAGCTCATCTAAGATCTGTTCTACAACGATGTCGTAAATACGACATCTCCCTAAATCCCAAAAAATCTGTCTTTGCAATGGAACAAGACAAGCTGTTCAGATTCATTATATCCAATGAAGGGATGATCATTGAACTTGAAAGGACTCAAGTCATTTCAAAACTTCCACCCCCCTCTTCCAAAAAGTCTATGCAATATTTCTTAGGTCAGATAAATTTTGTTAGAAGGTTTGTCCCGAGTTTTTCAGAAATGGTAAAGCCATTACAAAACTTAATAAAAAAGGATGTGCAATACCATTGGGTACCTCTAGAAAGTCAAGCTTTTGACTCAATAAAAAAGACCATAGTGGAGGCTCCATCCCTAATGAGCCCTGACTTTTCGCGAGATTTCACTTTCTATACATTTGCCTCTGATCGGTCTTATGCCATTGTTCTAAATCAAAAGAATGATGAAAACAATGAAGTTCCTATTGACTTTATGAGTTAAGCCTTTAAGGGAGCAGAGCTTAATTACCCATCAGTAGATCAACATGCTTACGCTGTTTTTAAAGCAGTAAAACATTTTCAATCTTATCTACTAAAATCTAGGACAAAAGTCATTGTCCCTTACCCTGCTGTCAGAAATTTGTTAGTACAAAAAGAACTGGGTGAGAAAAGGGAAAATTGGGTCACATCCTTACAAGAATATGACCTCGAGATCACTCCAACACAAATTGTTAGAGGCCAAGGTTTATGTAAATTAGTTGTTGATTCAACTATAGAACAACATAATCAAACTGATATTTTATTTGAAGATCAGCATAATCAAAATCAAATCTGCAGTGTACAAAATCTTACAAGTCCTTGGTACGATGACATAAAGTTTTATCTAATACATGGATCATCTCCCCGTCACCTTGATCCAAAAAAAAGGAGAGCATTGAGATTAAAATCTGCACCTTTCCAGCTAGTGAATGGTATTTTGTTTCGCCAAAATTTTGATGGAATACTTATGCGTTGTCTAGAAAGAGATGAAGCAGATAAAGTTTTATCAGAATTACATGCAGGGGAAGCTGGTGGGAATTTCGGTGGAGACACCCCTGTCCAAAAAGTATTAAGGGAAGGGTATTACTGGCCCACCCTTTTAAAAGATGCCCATGTGTTATGCCCCAAGTGTGTAATTTGTCAAAAATCTTCTGGACGAGTACAGAAGTCAGCATTCCTACTGCAACCTGTCTCGGTGGATTTCCCTTTTCAGTAATGGGGCCTTGACATTATAGGCCCAATTAACCCCACCTCCTCGCAGTAGCATAAATACATCATTACAGTGACAGACTATTTCACCAAATGGTCTGAGGCTGCACCATTAAAAGTGGTAAACACCATTCAGGTAATATCCTTCCTTAATTCAAACATTATCACTCATTTCAATATTCCTGAATGTCTAGTGTTCGATAATGCTTCCTATTTTTCGTCTCTCGAAATGAGTGCTTTT
>ML835189.1:96942-109267 GCA_009831015.1 Picea engelmannii | reverse complement strand
GGCTAACCCACTTCTAACCACTTGTCCACTTAGTAATTTCTCCATTAACTTTATTATTTAAATAATTTATTTTGTATCCACTTTGAATTATAGTACACTCATCACTTCACTTTATTATTTAAATAATTTCTTCTTTGCAACCATTTTGACTACTTTGACCTTTTGGGGCTTCTAGATGACTAATGAGGGTTCTCCGAATTCACATGGCCATAACTCTCTAACCGTGAGGAGTTATGTGATGTTCCAGATACCACCGGAAATGGAATATCATGTGCTATCCATCCAGAATAATATTTCCTTCAAATATATTAAAATGTATACCATTATACATCAAACAAACTTGGGTCCATTACCCAAACCTTTGTGCTACCGAAATTCGCTACCAGAATTTATTCAAGGGTTGACATCAATGAAAACCAACCCAAATCATCAACAATAACTGAGTTTAATGGTGATATATGGGGAAATCCTATGAATTGGAGGTTTCTCAAGAATTTCTTGCAATGCTGAGCTCTGAGTGTATCCCATTGTATTATATTAGTTTAGTTTTATATTCATTGTTGTCAATTCTTTTTAGTCAAACTTTATGTACCTTCATTTATTTTATTTTTCAAATAAAATTTGGACCATTATGTTAAGTTGTTGAGAATAAGGGATGATTTGTCCTTACACAGATATAAAGGATTCATTGCAAGTTGGGGATTTTAGACTCCATAGCCCAATGGATAAGGACACTAGTCTACTATTTTAAGCACATCAAAGGGTTCATTTGTCCCCATTGGAGCCAATGTTAGTACAAGGTTTAAATTTTTTCTTGAGCATGTTGTTTCAGAGGCATTTTTAGTTATGGATATGATATGGTAAGAGAGAAAGACCACCAGAAACTCACTTATAGAAAGTGTTGAGCAAACACTTATACTGAGAGTGGGTGGGGTGAATTAGTATAAAGATTTTTTGTTCTTTTTAACATTAATAAATCATAATGAAGAAATAAAATAAATGTAACAACTAGAAGAAACAATATTTAACATGGAAACCCTTTCGAGATAAAACCACAAAAAAATCTTTTCATAAATTTGTAGGAACCAACCTATGGTTACAAATGTTTGTAGGCACCAATATACTAGAGACACCAATCCCATCTACATTTTGTAGGCACAAACCTACAAGAGACACCAATCCCCTCTACTGTTTGTAGGCACAAACCTATAGCAGACACCAATCCCCTATGTTGTTTGTAGGAACTGAATTACATGAGACACCAATCCCCTCTACTATTTGTAGGCATTGAACTATTGGAGATACCAATCTCCACAACATTTTGTTTTGTAGGCACTAACCTACTTACAATTTTACAAGTTATTCATATGCATTTCCTTCACCGATCTTCTTTCTTCTTACATTTTCACCAAATCTCCTTTGCGCTTGTTACTTGTTATTTCACCAGATATAATTTTCACTCGCTACTTCTGCTTTCGCTAGATCTACTATACACTCGATACTTCTACTTTTTCTAGATCAACTCGACACTCACTCCTTCTTTCATCATATCTTCTCAATGCTTGCTCCTTCTTCTTTCGCTATATTTTCTCGGTGCTCGCTACTTCTAATTTAATTCTTCCTTCACCATATATTCTTACTTCTTCTTCTACTTCTTCCTTAGATATGTCTTTGCAATTTTTTCTTACTAGAATGTCATATCTATTTTCTATAATACCAGATCTAATCTTCGCTAAAATCCTTGAATGATATTCAATCGTCACTCCTCAAATGATATGAATAAGAATATTACATTTTCACCCACACACATTATTTATCACAATCCTCTTCTCCTTTTATACTTCACCATTAGTTCTACATGAAAAGTCACGTTCATTTGAAAAGATACGACTTTTATTAAATAAATAATTAATTTCCCCCTTTTTATTTTGTAATTTATTTTTCAACATACCATGGGTAAAATACCACCATGGGTTTTAAAACCATGTGAAAATACCATGTTTACTTTTACTCAACTTTGAATTTTACATTTTTTAATCTACTTCCATGTTTACTCCACTTTTACGTAACTTCATTTCTGATCCACTTTCATGTTTTACTCCACTTTTATGTAACTTCATTTCAAATCCACTTTCACGTAACTTAATTTCTAATCCAGTTCCACTTGTGTATTTATTAAAGTCACATTTCCTTTGAATATTTATATGTGAATACTTACTTACCTTTGACATCAATGACAATAATTTATTCAAAAAAAATATTATTCTTTAACAATCATTTGAATGAATGCATAAGGTAAAAAGAAGGAACTATAAATAAATTCTTCAAAGGGAGCTTAAATAAGCCCCTCGAGGTTAAATGGTTCATAAAGGAGATCGTTCCTAAGTCGCGAGACCTTAAATTAGTGACCAGGGGTTGTGAATGAGAGCTAAGGGTCTGAATTCCACATACATTTTCAATTTAAAGGAATCAACGACAAAGATTTAAGTGTGCCCCATCTCATAAGATTAATTACTTACAAAAAATATCACATCCATAACATGCTCAGGCATTAATGACTTTTGGGCATGTGATGGTGGTTTTGGAACTTTCTACATGGCTTGATGGTATTGGTTTCACATGTATTTTTTATATGAAGAAACCACTCATTAGCCCATGTGATACCAATAGGAGATATTTCGTAAGGCCATGCATAATTAACATGACTTGGTGCCGACACGAAAAGGAGGTGGTCCTATCATGAGTGGCTATATGTCCACCTGTACATGAGATGGCCTAACAAGTTGATCAACGACCATTGAAAAATAATATGGATTCACAGAAGCTCCGAGAAGTGATTATGGATGACATGGAGAAACATGACAAACCATAAGGTATTATATATGTCAACCATTTTTGGCTCACAGTGGGAAGAATCGGGGTTCAACATTAAATCACCAACAAAACCCTAGAGATACTAGCCCTTTCGACATCACCCGCGAGCATGTGAAGTCTCACTCGAGGTACTTATGGGGAATACATGAACTAGGCTTCCACAATCATGAAGGGAATGCAATAACTAAGATTTCAAAATCATGAAGGGAATGTGGACCATTCTAACATTGATTTTTACTTTACATTCATTCAACATGAAATATACCTTGTGCGTGGAATCATAACAACATAATAACATTTGAAAAATGCACTACTCATTCATCATGTGCACATAACCATCATATAATTTGTTCATATTAATCATCCATGCATTACACGTGATCCATAAACAAAACATAAGAGAAACACATCTTGACATACATCATAACATGGATATTTAATGTGGTTCACCCTAATTTGGGCTATGTCCACAACAACTGGCTTCTTCTATTATTTATTCATATTCAATCCTCACAACAGGTGTGTACTGTTCTCAAATAAGATACATCAGTTCTACTGAAAATTGCCTATCCATTCACGCATACAGTGCACAGTTAGCTCATTCTATTCACTACTGGATTAACCCTCTTCTACCCAAAACCCATACATATTTATACATTGATACTAGGGCTTATCTCGTTACAAAATGGATCGAAATACCTAGCTACTTCTAACTAATGTTCGTCTTATCCATGTACTGAATCTTGAAAATGCACTAACTTTCTTTCTTTCCTCTGCACACACTACTCCTTAGTTGACTTGTCACATAGTTTTCTCCTATGTGATTCCCAAAGCTTGTCCCAAAATAGCCTACTCCAACAGGCCTGCAACACTCACATGTGGCTCATCCTCAACCACTTCAAGATTTCTTCCAGGTCTCCATGAACTTTTGAAATGTTTCCCTTGCAGTTGTGATCTTTTCCCTAGCTTGTGTTTCTTTCTTTGCAATTCCCTCGGTTGTCTCTGCAGTAATATAGATCTTCAATTTTTCTTCTCTTTCTTGTACCTCTTGCTTGACCATGCCCTACATATCTGCTAGTTCTGTTGTCATATTTTATGCTTCCTCTTGTAGCATTTCGATTTTCTGTGTGTGAGCTTGTTGCTACGCCTTCATCTAGTTCATCTCTGATTATAATTTTCTATTTTCTTCTATTGCTGCCATATTTTCTTCTCAGGATAAGGTGCTCATTACTTCCTTAATTTTTTTTTCCTTATCCTCCGCAACGTGTAGATTCTTCCCAATTTCCTGAAGCTCCATATATTTTGTCAGTTGAGTCCATAATTTCGTTATTTATTCATATATATTGGCACACTCTACTTCTATACTTCTAATTTTCTCTATAGTTGTTGTTTCCATCTTCTCCCTTTTCTCTTTCCTCTAGTGGAGTGCTCAGTGTCTAGTGTGTCTCTAAATTAGTAATCTTCATGCGGAAGCCCTAAATGGATTCATCAATCTTTGACACTTGTTCTTCCAATGGAGTATCAACTTCCATTGGTATCTTTGGAAAAATTTTGTACACTTCTTGCACTATGTTTTTCAACCTTGCCACTCTTTGTTGAACCTCATCCTACTCCATCATAACTTTTCTATATTCGATATGCAATGTTGACTTATCATTGGTCACTTTGATCAATTGCGTTGTCATCGAATCTGCACACAAATGTATCTCCTTCATAATGCTAATTTGTAAACCCTTTAGTACATTCATCGACAACTGCAACAAGACTAAGTCAATATGACATAATTCTTGTGCTTTCTCCTTCATCTCTGTCAAGGGGGAATCTCATGCTCCTACTGATAACTTCCTTACTATGTGTTCTCCTGATGTTTTTGATGGGTGATATGTCATAAATTGTGCCTCTAAGGTATTCATCATACTCTTTGTCTATTATTTTTCTATTGTTCTAACTAGAATTATCCTTATTGTCTCCAAAATATGTCATAATACGAAAATATTCACTTGCACGTCCGAGTTCCTTTCTTCTTGCTTCTTCACCACTCGCTCAAAATCCTCCTCAGTAAACTCCTTGACTTGATTGATGATCTTGTTTAAGTCATCATATGTTAGTGCTTGAATGATCATTCCCTCACAACTTTCCTCTTCTTGCTATGCTAGATTGCTTTCCCCTTGTCTATGTCTTTCCTCTTCTCTCCCGGTTGTGGTATATTCCTCTATGTGTCACCTCTGCCATTCCTTGGTTTCCTTGTCCTTCTTATTCAACATCATATCCTACTTTTTCTATCTTTGGGTGTGGTTTCTCTAGATTCTATATTTCTATCATTGAGATATTCCATTTGACGTCCCAATATTCTATGATATATCTCATTTCTTCTTCAATCAGCCTTAATCTCATAGTCATTCATTCCTGAGTTGGATCCCTCTTTGCTTGAATTTACATATGATGGTGTATTTCCCTAAAACGTGCAACTTCCTTGTACACTTTTACCACCTATGGTAATATGTGCAGAGTACCTTGAATGCATTGCAAATAACCTCCTTATAGATGTAAAAAGGGATGTTGTTATCCAATTGTTGGCCCTCGACCAAGTTTTGAGGAAACATTGGTCGTGTTTGACCATTTTTGGGACTTCGATAGGCTGGTCGAAGACAGAGCACCCAGGTGAAGCGAAGATCGTGGGATCTCGCCCATTTTACGGTATTTTTGGGCTTTTAGGGTTTATGTAGCGGGTATGGGATGTCAGCCCATGGGTTTACCCATGCTTAGGCCTTTTTGTATTGTATAAATAAGTATCTAGGTGATGTAAGTAAGGTAGTAATTGGCTTAGTGCAAGAGGTCATTGGCTTAGTGCACGACTAGAGTATATTAAGACTTGTAGAGCTAAGTGAAGGTGATTGTAAGAGGCTTTGTGCATAGACCGTGTAAGGCTTTGTGCCATGACCTGATTTTGAGGAAGGTGGATCTAGTATGTTGTGCACAGATCACATGTCCAGTGCGGAGCGAGCTCTATGGCTCTGTGCCTGTAAGAATATTGAATGAGACTAATAAAGAAGAAGAAGAGTTGGTGGACGTAGCCCCACACTGGGGTGAACCACATATATCCTGTGTTGATGTGATTTATGCAATGTTGTTCATGATGTTTATGTATCTATTTTCTTAGTGCACTGTTATTGATGTGTGATAGGTAGATCCATTGATGCTTAGTTATTTATATATGAATACATGATAGATCTTCTTTGATGTTATGTGCTAAATGAATAGATGTGCTTAATATTGATTACTACTGTGCTAATCTGTAATAAGGTTTAATCTGCGATGTGAATAAGAATCATAACTTAATGCATATTGTTGGCTAAGTGCTCTGTTAAGTGTTGTAACCACAGAATAGTGTCCCAGCTAGGTTGTAGACACTTGATTCTTGCAACTCCCCTGCCTCTACCTCAGGTGAGACTTCATATGCTTCGCAAGTGTTGGCAAAAGGGTCGGTAGTTAGGGTTTTGTTGGTGCATTGTTCAAGCGTTGAACCCTGGGACTTCCCCTGTGCCAACAAATGGTTTTTTTTTCGGGACCTGGAACTATGATTGATGGGAACTGAAGAAAAGAGAAAAAAACTATGTGCGTAGATCTGTTGTTGTAGTGTGCAATATTCTAATCATCTTGTGAAGCTCCATGATAAGAAAAAAAGTCTAATATGAAGAAAGGAGGTAAGATCTTAAAGATTTGTGATATGGTAAAGGTAAGATAAGTGGAAATTTTTGCTTCGAAATTATGAATTTAGGTATGTTTGAAAGATTTTTTCCTAGTCTGAAAACTAGGGCACAACTAGAAGAAAGAAGATTTGATTTGAATAAATCTGATAGAGATAGTGAAAGATTATTATACCTATGCATTGAAATAATTTTTGGACTAACAAGTGGATGCAGGACCCTAGAAAGAATTTTTGCAGATTGCAGGTCCATCACTGTGATCCCAGTGCGTAGTATAGGAAAGGTTGGGGATCATTTAAAAGAAAGAGAGGATTAAAATTGTTTTATAACTACAAAAGATCGGGACATATTGCTAAGGGATGCCCTGGTATAGGTCCTATTTGTATTTGTTGTAAAACTGTTGATCATGAGGTTTTGGATTTCCCTAGAATGATTGATAAAGTTGAAAAGATGAATATGAGACAAGAAAACTATGAAGAAGGTAAAGAAACTAAGGACATGTTAAAGAACCATACATAATCAGAGACTATGTTATTACTGCTGAAAGAAACACTGAATGATCACAGAGACATCAGTTTACCAGATATATTAAAAGAAAAACCGTGCATAGAAATAAGAATAGGAGACTTCAACATAGAATGTGTCTTGGATGAGGAAACACAGGTGAATATCATACTAGAAAGAACTTGGGAAATTTTGGGAAGGCCTGCTATGATTCCTTTATTAGGAAGGATATGATTTTTTAAAGGAAAGATGATAACCGTATGTGGAAGAGTTACTAATGTATCTATGATGGCTCATGGAGAATCAACTGAAGAATAATTTGAAGTTATTCAGTTTGTTGAGAACAACGCCCCGTTTGCACTTTTTCTAGGAAAGACTTGGGTTGAGAAAGATCAGATCCGAAGGAAAGAAGAAGAAGAATTCACATAACAGAAGAAGCAAGAATTAAGGGACTTCATAGCTAGAAAAATAGAGAGACTAATACAAGAACAAGAGGACAAGTCGAAGAAACAGAAGGCAAGAGAGTTAGCTGTTGAAGTTGAAAGAATGCAGGGAGGCTTGAAGAACCTACCCATATAGGAAAGCAGTGCATCCACCCCGAAAATAGTAAGAGAAGAGGTATTACCCTTGAAACCTTTGGAAGACCCTCAACAATGCGAAGTTACTACACTAAGAGAAGATAAGAATAAGAATGGAAAGAGGAATCCATAAATTCAGATCACAAGAAAGAAGGCAAGAGAGCTTAGTAAGAAGAAAGAAAAGCTAGAAAAACAATAGGAAGTTCCAGAGAAGACTTCGCAGAAGGCAGGCTTGCAGAACTTGAACCTCTCCAGAATAACATAACAACTTAGAATGGAACTTCACCATGACAAAGCTATATGACTATTGTAGGCATCCCAATCGTTAGAATGACGCTCCAAAATTGTTAGAAACACAGTTATTGCCGAAAAGATCGCCCTTGGACCATTGAAACCATGCCATAATGGATGGATTCATATTGATTAAGGCATTTCAACCCATTGAAGGAATCTGTTACGATGTTTCTTATTTAATCCGTTGAATGCTGCACTGGGACCACTTTTTGCAAACCGAGATATATGAGCTAATAGAGAATTGATCACATATTGTGCTGTGTTGTCTAGACCTCACCATACGTCTGATTGCCTTGTGTATTTGTTCGCCTACCCGAGTTATTTGATCACGAGTGTACATGTTGGGTGAACGTAGAGTAGAGAAGTCTGTGGAGGAGATCTTAATAGACCTTATGGCTAAGAAAGTCATGTCTACAGGAATTTAGGCATCATCAATTGGAGGATTGCAAGCATCCCCCTTGACTGCATGTTAGTCTAGCTGAACTGCGACTAAGAAAAGAAGAAAGCACCACGATGATCTAGTGAACGCGAAGCAGATGCCGTCAGTCTTTCCCGACTACATATTGCCTTTGGCTGGTGCGGTTAGTCGTGACAGTGTCCTGTGTGATTTCGAGTACACGCTCATCACTGCGTACCTCTCGAAGGGGATACACGTAGTCAGACCTCATTTGGGACTAATCCCATCCATCAAGATCAATGATTTTAACCTTGGAGACCGAAAGAACTATACGATGCTCACACCACATAGGTACCTGAAGAAGATGACTGGGAAGAAGCCCAAGATAGTCCCCTGGATGTGGATCAAGGATATTGTGAGATCGAAGATCTTAAACATGATGAAGATCCCCCACTTTGGACGACATCATAAGGTTAATGCGTGCGTTAAACTCCTCTTTTTGTGCTACCATGGAGGGTATATTTGTTTGGATAGGTGCATCACTATGGATCCGACGCCGGTCCACTTGATCACTGGATTGAGCATGCAGGGAGCAGACCCTCACAAGTTCTACCCAGGGAAGACGTTAGATTTCTCCCTGGAACATTGCATCAAGGAGGCATATGGTGATGGAGAAGGGGAAGCGAGGCTACAAGGTAGCCTCTATCCAGGATGGCGCAGTGCACCTAGATTGTCAGTTGATAACAGGAAAGATCGTCAGAAAGAACCGTCCTACGCAAGTCACAGGGTTCATAATCGACCTCGCAGAGAAGTGTGCCAAAGGAATGTAGATGAATTGGGCGAGCTACCTCATCAATGAGTTAGAGAAGGACTGTCACAAAGCGCAGGACCAAGGCTACGAATTTCGCTTCAGTTGGTTGTTGATTCTCATTGCATTTGTTACTTGGGAGATTCCGGAGGGAGCGACATTCCCAGAAGTCGAGCCATCAGATCCATTGGCCGTGAGGTTTACCACCTTGTGGTATATGATTGATATGGAGAAGCAGTGGTAATCAAATGTGGTGTTCCATGCTTACTACCTACATCTCAAGCATTCCATTGAATCATTCCCCCGAATGACCTCAAACACCTTGCATACATATAGGCCGCTAGCAAAGTTCCACACAGACTGACACTATATCTACATCACTACGTGCAAGGATGAAAGAAAGGAGGAGATGTAGTATTACTATAAATTGACTGATGAAGATATGGAGGAGATAACTAAGGAATGGCCAACCGAATTCCTTGTACTGGTCGAATATGAAGAACTCTCCGACCCCGACATCATCAGAAGTCCTTTGGTCACCCGGATTGAGTATGATGGACAGAGCAGTGCAAAGAAAAACAAGAAAAGGAAGGAAGTGCAAGACATAGATAGTGAGGAGAAGGACAACGCATTAGAGGAAACTGTGCCTGACTCACCTGCAAGAGGAGGAGGCGATGAAGTAAACCAAGAGGAGGAAGGGGAAGAAGACAAGTAAGAAAAGGGAAAAGTGACACCAACAAAGGATCCCATCACAGAGGCTGAGACATCCAAGAAAAGGAAGGCTTCTCTGCAGAAACCCTCAGCATGGAAGAAGACCTAGGCCAATAAGCCTTAGTCACAAAATGTGCTCATAGTGGACGATATCCAGCGCATCATCACAGTTGCATAAGATGCCTCAGAGGATATACCACAAAGACATCAAGCGAAGCAATAAACATTGTATGACAGAATCGAGAAAGAATTGAAACACATCCAACAAGCTATCCAGTCGAGCCGTGCAGTTTCTACTGTGCCATCTTCAATAGAGAGTGTAGAATTGGGGGATGAGCCCACCAAATTACGCATATTAGCAGATGCAACAGAGACTTGACTTCCTCGAGTCCAAGAAGAAAAGGAGCATGCCACAGAGGCCTTGAATAAATAAAAGGAGGAGGACTTAGAGCAACTTCAGGTTGCACAGCAAGACAAAGATGACCTTAGGGTGAAGTTCAAAGAGAACAAAGAGAAAATCAAGAAAGAGAAAGACCAGTTGCTTACAGAGAAGACTGTGGTCAAGACACAGTGACTAGAGAACTTCTCTCTGTGTCGGGCTTGGCACATATGGAAGAAGAGATAGTCGAGAGCCAAGTGGGGAAGCTTGCAGAGGCCATTCAACAACTTCAAGCAAAATTAGTAGAGATAGAAATCCAAGAAGTGCCGAGCACTCCGCAAGAAGTGCGATATCAGAGGGAAGAAACTACCATGAGCACAATAGAAAGAATCACGACGTTGGCTACGTAATGTAAGAAACTAACTGACCGAAGTGTGCAGACCTATGAGCACCTTGCAGAAGATCCTGAGCTGAGGAGATTGGAAGCACAACTCTAGGAGGTGAAGCAACAAGCGTCTACAGTGCAAGAAAAGATGAAACCGTTGACTGTAGTTGAGAAGATGAAGATGTCATAAGAGGAGCACGCAATTCAACAATAGGTCACTGCCATCCAGAGCAGAGTTATGGAGGTGACATAGAGACTCTAGCCAGTGTGGGATGAAGCCTGCACACTTTTTGAAGAGATAGAGGGACAAGGCTCACAGTTGGAACATATGGTCACAACAATGGAACAATGCCTGGAAGGTCCTGTCACCGAGCAAGTAATTCAGGATTTTGCTGAGTAGGAGGCTTTGCCGAAGTAGCAAGTCAAGGCCTTCGAAGTGGTATTACCCAGATCAGAGTGACTTGGGATGAGTCACGTGTGAGTGTTGGGGGACTATTGGCCCTCGACCAAATTTTGAGGAAACGTTGGTCATGCTTGACCATTTTTGGGACTTCGATAGGATGGTCAAAGACGGAGCGCCCAGGCGAAGCGGAGATCGTAGGATCTTGCCCATTTTGTGAGATTTTTGGGCATTTAGGGTTTATGTAATGGGTATGGGATGTCAGCCCATGGGTTTACCCATGCTTAGGCTTTTTTGTAATGTATAAATAAGTAGCTAGGTGATGTAAGTATGGTAGTAATTGGCTTAGTGCAAGAGGTCACTGGCTTAGTGCATGACTAGAGTATGTTAATACTTGCAGAGCTAAGTGCAAGTGATTGTAAGAGGATTTGTGCATAGACTGTGTAAGGCTTTGTTCCATGACCTGATTTTGAGGAAGGTGGATCTAGTGCATTGTGCATAGATCACCTGTTCAGTGCAGAGCGAGCTCAATGGCTTTGTGCCTGTAAGAATATTGAAGGAGACTAATAAAGAAGAATAAGAGTTGGTGGACGTAGCCCTAAACTAGGGTGAACCACATATATCCTATGTTTATGTGCTTTGTGCAATGTTGTTCATGATGTTTATGTATCTATTTTCTTAGTGCACTATTCTTGATGTGTGATAGGTATATCCATTGATGCTTAGTGCTTTATATATGAATAAATGCTAGATCTGCTCTGATGCTATGTGCTAAATGACTAGATGTGCTTAATATTGATTACTACTGCGTTAATCTATAATAAGGGTTAATCTGTGATGTGAATAAGAATCATAACTTAATGCATACTATTGGCTAAGTGCTCTGTTAAGTGTTGTAACCACATGTTGGGCCCCAACAACTCCCCCTAAATGTTTACAAAATTTAAAGGGCCCCCATTAAAATCTTGATAATTATAATGAACTACATAATCAACCTTTTCAAATAGTTCCATACCTTGGCTTGCTTTGAGACAAACATAAGAAATTCACTATAGTATGAGACATTCATTACAAGAGTATATGTCAAAGTTTAGAAACGAGCATAGAAATCTCAATTTAAACAAAAACGTTAATTTTTATCAACTATTTACTTTCGTTTAAATTATGATTATGTGTTCATTCTTTTGCTCATTAGCAAGTTTGACTATTTTGAATAATGGGTTCAATACTTCATCAAATAATATCTTGGTTGGTTTCTCATTTTCACAAAATCATTTGGTGGGATTAA